>VUQK01039909.1:0-13989 GCA_015106715.1 Bujurquina vittata
AAAATCTTATTTGTAAAGAAATCCATGAAGTCATTTCTAGTTAGAGTGAAAGGAATACTCTGCTTTACAGAGCTCTGACTCTTTGGCAGCCTGGCTACAGTGCTGAAAAGAAACCTAGGGTTGTTCTTATTTCCTTCAATTAATGAAGAGTAGTAAGATGTCCTGGCTTTACGGAGCGCTTTTTTATAGAGCAGCAAACTCTTTTTCCAGGCTACATAAGCATCTTCTAATTTAGTGAGACGCCATTCCCTCTCCAGCTTACGGGTTATCTGCTTTAAGCTGCATGATTGTGAACTATACCACGGAGTCAGGCACTTCTGATTTGAGGCTTTCCTTTTCACAGGAGCCACAGTATCCAAAGATATACGCAGTGAGGAAGTAAAACTATTGACGAGATTCTGTAGACCTCTGAGTTCATTGTGCCGCTGCCATCATGGGTCACATCATCATTGAAGATTAATGAGCCCATCCCAGAAGGAGCCATACAAGTCGAATGACATTAACTCCACTGCACTTTTATGCTGGAGAGCATGAGCCGATCTGCTATATTCTCTCCAGCAGAACTAAAGGCAAACTACAGGGAACAACCAACTCACAAAACAGGAAGTGTGGGGAAACAGACAGGAGAATAAACTTAAACAGACACACGAGGAATTAACTTAAACTTAAGCAAATGGGAACTAAAAACAAAATGAAATATACTTAAAATGAAAATTTACAAGAAATAATAGAAACACTGAGCAACCCCAGAATCAATAGAATATTTACAAAAACAAAGCTAGAAGATCCAAAAGAATTCAAAAAGCTGGAGAAACGCTCCAGGACACGTTTTAGCGGTTTAAAGGTGTGTGACTACAGAATGGGTTTATGAAATTTGTAAATCATTGTATTCTGTTTTGATTTACATTTTTACACAGCGTCTCACTTTTTAAAACTGGGTTGTACCTTAAATTGACATGTACAGGTTTATTTTGTAGGAATCTTACATTTCCGTGATTGCAGGAAAAACCCACACCGTTCTTTCACGATTCCAGGCTCTGCTGATCTTCCTCCGAAAGGTGGTCTCTAATCAGGAACACAACCGCATGTCCCTGTGGAATGTGTCCATGGTGATGGCGCCCAACCTGTTCCTCCGTCATCACCATAGTAACAAGCGCTCAATTGCTAAGCAACGAGATGAGATGGAGGAGGCAGTGGGTGGAGCCCAATTGATTCGGCTGATGATCATACACCAGGACGTGCTTTGGACTGTGAGTTGCAGGGCACATCTGTACAGTCTCAGTGTCCCTAACCCCCCCCCCCCCCCCCTCCCCCGTGACATCACTTCTTATGCTCTGTGATAGGTCCCCAGGTTTCTTCTGTCTCAGGTCAGACAGATGAACCAGGTGCCGATTCAGAAACAGCTTGGCTTAAGTTGGGCCAGTCGAAGACTGCTGAGGAAGAAGAATGACAAGAACGAAAGAGACCAGGTGAGACAGAGACCAGGACCAAGGATGAGATGGGGACCAAAACAAGTTGAGGCAGAGAACAGGCTAAGGAGAGCGAGAAATCAAGTAAAGCTAGAGGTCAGACGAGACAGAGACCCGAACCACCAGAGGGGAAAACCGGGTAAGACAAAGACAATGCCATGTGAGACGGAGATCAGGTTCAGTGTGGTTCCTGTTTGTGTCTCTGCAGATCACGGAGCTGTGTGAAGGTGTGATCAGGGTTCATGCTCCTCTACACACCAAGATTTCTATGGTCGTACAACTCCAGGACCAGACAACAGCCAGGGACATAACCTCCCGCTTTGAGTACGAGAACAGGTGACAAAATCTCACGCACACGTGCACACATCCTGCTTTTGTGACGACACGCACCCATGTTCCCCACACGTGTTCCCACGTGAAAAATCTGACTTTCACCTTGTGTCTCTCTCCTTCCTGTCTTTCCCTGGCCATGTCTTTGCCCTCTCTGATAAGCCCGGTTCAACATCTGTATGAAGTCGGAGGAAACATCTGTGAGTCTCATTATGACATCATGATAAACAGCTCAGTGGATGTTAAATATTAAACCTGTCTCTCTGCCTGTCTCTCAGGTGAGCGTCGTCTTCACCCTGACTGTGTTTTGTTGGATGTTTACAGAGTTAATCCCCACTGTGACTGGCTAATCAAACCCTGACAACCTGTCTCACCACCTCTCATTAAATGCCTTACTACCTGTCACCACGCACACGCTTCATCGTTCGGTCACAGCTGTTTGCGTTACGTCAGAGCCAGTTTCACTCTGTTTTTGGTTAGCAGCTGGGTTTATATCTTTTATCTTCTAGCTTATGTCTCCTGTAAATTATTGAAATCATTTCCTGCTCTGGTTTTGGTTTACTATGGTTTCTATGCCGGGAAGCAGGTTTAGCTAACAATTCTGAATTTGTTGACCCTGAGTTGAGTAAAACTGGGTTTTCTGAATCGGTTACCATGGTAACACACTCTGTGAACTAAAGCTGGTCGCTGGCAGAACCAGCTGACGCCCGGATTCATTTCCTCATTCATGAAGTTGCTGTCAAAGTGCACAGAGGAGCAAATGAATTTGCAGAAGTTTACATTTGGTCAAGAACTGAAATCCAGTTAGACGTTAGTTTGTGTGGTTACCGTGGGCACTTTTAGAGTCATTCACTCATCTGTAATACAAGGACCGAGACAGCAGTTGTGTCTCAGAATAAATGGAAACATTTACTAATCCGTGTAAAGCTGCTCTGAACATTAATGTGTGTTCAGTCACTGAATTATGTAAAAGAACATTTTGATGAGTTTGACTCTTGAAACATTTCCAAGTGAAAATCACCCAAACCAGTCTCGGTGGGTCGGCCCAGAACTTAACCCACTCGACGGAATCATGGGGTGCATGATGGATCAGGAAATTGTGTCCGAGTCATGGCAGGATGGCTCCAAAACAGATAAGGATCATTCAGACCGGATCGAGCCTGGATCCAGTTCGGCTCATTTCCCAGCTCATCCCATCTGGATCTGTTTTGGATCCCTTCATAGCAGCTTATTTTGGCCAATTTTGACACGATCTGTATTCCTTATTTAAAATCTCTCATCCTTCCAAAACTATTCTGAAATGTGTCAAATCTAGCTGTGCAGCATGTAGACAGCTCCGTAAATGCTAAAACATTTGAAATATGTTTGCTTTTTCTGATAAAACTCTTCATTCACAGAAGACTTTGGAAAGCTGTTCTGTACTTTTTTTCCCCAGGTGAAACGTGTAACTCTTTGTACTTCAAGCTCAGTATTAACAGTAACTCAGTGAAACATCTCTGATGTCAGGAAACCATCATCTATCTCTGACGGCTGAGATTAGATCAAATTAGAAATGATTACAGTCTTTAATAACAAAATTCTCTATTTTAAAAAAGGCGAGGGTGTTATATTCCATCAGTAATACTGTATATAAAATGTTTACTGAAGAATTATTGAAAATGAGTTGGTCATAAACTTTAGCAAAATTTTTAAAAATCAATTTGGGAGCGAGATTTACTCTTTAGTCTGTTGTTGCCTGGGTGACTAATACTGCAGTAAACTGTCTGATCCATTTCCTCCACATTTTATGGCTTTTATCTCACCTACACTTTTCCCGGTCGGGTCACAGCTGAATAATTATATATGAATTTCAAATATAAAATTAGGATTCCAGCTTTGTATCAAAAAATGATATATCCTATATTAAATTTCCTATTTTAACATCAATATCATGGTCAGCACGGGCATGTGCTCTGCTTTTTGTTTACCTGTTGCCATGGCGAATTATAGTGTTGGAGCGCCACTGATCGACGTTTTTCTTTCTTTACTCACACATGCTGAACAGACTGAAGAGAGTTGATGAGTTGATGCATTAACTCTGGGGAAACCCAGAGATTATGTTTAAACTGAACATGGAACAAGGCCCAGAACAGACTGTTTGCTAATGATGCTCATACTAACCATGAATGTCTGCTGATAACAAGCTGTCTCCACCTGCTGGTCGTTGTGCATATTTGAAGAATGACGTCAGCTCTGCGTCCGGAAAACAACAGAGAAGAACCTGCACACAGAACATATGGATAAAATCACAGAATGTATGAAGAACAGAGGATGTATCAATAAAGGAGAAGGATTTTACAGCAGTCTGAACATAATGTTCCATCTCCATCTCCAGGCTCATTAATCCAGCTCACTTTATTGTAATTCACTTCAATTCAATTTTATTTATATGGCCCCAAATCACAACAAAGCAGTCGCCTCAAGTTATTGTACGACTCAAAATGACTTAAAACAGCGTTTGCCGCCATATTTGTTTTTAAAGCTGTAGAAAGCAATATTATTTCTTATTTAGCTAAAGAAATAATATTGTACTAAAGTTTTATGCTTTAAGTTAGGAGTGGACCTTTCATTGACTTAATAAGCAAAGGATAATACATTGAATTATAACAGCGTGATGAATTAAATGACTGGCAGATATGACACGTTGCTTCACAGTAGACGATTTGTACGCACAAAGGATTAAAGTGGTAAATCAATTGATTTTGAATGTTTGATTTTTTCAAAAGACAAAAAGCCCTTAAATACTGCATCAGCTTTGAAATTAGCTGCATCTTGCCAATTATTTCACATGCAGCATTGCATAGATCATTGATGTATTGATACAAATAATGACTCACTGTTTTACAATTATCGACATTTAATACTGACTGTTTACAGGCCTTCAATGATGTCATATTAGTACATGAGCACTAGCATCCTCCTTCTCTCAGACACCAGGTACAACTCGCCACCAGGTGGTGATAAGTCAACATTATTTATAGCTGTTCACTGGAACTCTCCGAGGCAAAAGATACGTCAGTGCAAGTGAGGGGAGCTACCATTAGGCCGATAACACCTACAGCAACCTTTCAGACAGCTAGTCAACACTTTAGGAGTGGCTGAACCAATCATCTTGTGCCTTGAAGACCAAGGCAGACACCTCAAGTAGATGAGTGCCGAATTCGATCCATGGTTATGAAAAAGGAGTGTCCTCGAGACCAATACTGTACCTCCTTGGGGAGGGACATCACCACGAATAGAATTACACAACGGTTACAACAAGCTGCAAACCACTGGTTACACTGAGGAACAGATCAGACTTTAAAACTTCTAAAAGAGGCTGAACAGTGTTGTCAAGTATTACCTTTTAACAGTGATGAAAACCCATTCCATGAAGCGCTCTGGTCACTGTTCCTGAGCTAATCGGGGGATTTGTGGTCCCTGGGCTCTTGAAGCTTTCTCAATTACTGTCCAAAATATTCAAAAGAAAAGCTGGTTCATAAATAGCAGTATGCACTTAATAGCAGATATATAGACCCATTTGGGTTATTGCTAAATTGTTTGATTAGTGTAATTGATCAGAGGCTTCACATAGTTATGTTAATTACAATTTGTCAGCTAAACATCAGAAGTTCAGAAAAGACTCAATGAAAGAAAAGAGAAAAGCAAGTTTCCCAAAATGTTTCCTTTAAGTTAATGTTATTCACTCATCTTAATCAACTTAACTTTACTTACTGGATTTTTAAAATTGAGTTTATGCTGGTGATTATTGCAGAGTTTGGAGGCGACTGTTTGTTGTGATTTGGCTCTATAATAAATAAAAATGGTGCAGAAATGGTTTGAAATGAAAAGTCTGGCTTACATGTTAAATAAAATCCACAAAAATATTAGCAGATTCTTTAGTTTTCACCAAAGTGTAGAAAGTGCATTTGGGATGTCGGTCCAGAGCATGTGACCTTCCTGTAATCTTTACAGCATGCAAATATTTCACAAAGCAAGACTTTAAAATATGTTTGTGACGGACAAAAAGAATTATTGGCCACTGATTTTATTGTGAGGCGACTCAGTAGATGGTTGAATCAGTTATTTTAGCAGAAGCACCCCAATGACAGCGCCCTCCAGTGGTCATTGAGGTTCATTCATGTGACGCTGTGATGGAAATATGGATGTAATTTATCTGATTAAACCTGGAGTAGCTTCCTGATTAATCAGCACTAATGTAGGTGCATAAGGTTTACCTGATGTATGTTTTCATGGTAACTGAACCTCTAGGGAAGGTAATTATAGATCAGTACATAAAATCAAATCAGTCAGTTCTCCTGGAAAATGCCACCATTCATGCAAGAACCCGCGAAGCTCTGGCAGTAACGGGTTCAGTGAGAGATCTGTGGAAACCTTTGCCAGAGCACCCATTGGTCCACACAAACCCAGTAAACAGACCATTAAAGTCTTGGAAGCTACTTGTTGATCTTATGGAAGATTTTCAAAGCTTTCTCACAGGTTTGAATTGTTTTCATATTTTTTTTTTCTCAGAATTACTGGTTAACGTGCCAAAGCTGACGCTGGAAAAAAAGGCTAAAAAAAAAAAGTGCATCGCCTGTTATGTGATTCTATGTTACAGCATTTACACAATGCTCCAAATAACTACCTAGTGGCATTTGAAGGTGGCTGCTGTGGCAGAGACTTGCTTCTGGAAGGAGGTCGGGATAAGCAAAGTCACACATTGTAGCATCTCACTGCGTTCAAAGGCACTAAAACAAAGACAAGCACGGAGCCTGTTGTGTCATTTTGTCCTGAACCTGTAATTATGGAAATAAATATTTTTCATTATTACTGGAGTTTGGTGTTTCTGGTTAAACCCGCTGTCACCTTTAAGGTGCCAGTGGCTGGCTGGTATTTAGCTACTCATTCACTCAGCCATCTGTTATGCTCACAGGTGCCACCCAGCACTGTATTTGTCAGAATCTATTTTGCATAGTCAGTGCTCCGTATAATTATTATTGTCTAAAATGAGTGTTTTATTAAAGCCCACACAGTTTGAGCAGTTATCTTTCAGTTTGGGTTACTATGAGCAAAAACAAGGGCAGCACTCTTAGTGCAGCTGAGTGCACATCAAACAGCATGTCGCAGTTTAAAAGAGGAATAAATGTTTCTTGATATCATTTGGATCAGAGGTCATTCCCTCCTGGGCGACAGAAAGCATGAGGCAGAGCACAAAGAGCAGGTGGGAGGAGCTGAATGAGAAGAACAAATATTGGTTACATTTTTAAAAAAAATTGGAAACATAAGGAGAAACATAAATGTTTAGAAACTTTTAACATTATGTGTTATGGAGGAAGGCGTGTCCAGAAGTGTTCACTCCACAGCAGGGATTTCATTGTGCCCTCTGATGCTTGGAGGGGTGGAGGGCGGGGGGGAGGACACTAATACTGATATTCTCTTCATTTATGGCGCTTGAGTGTCATTTCATTTATATTGTTGTAGCCTATCAAAGGGCAAAGTCGCAGCACAAGCTATGTCCAAATGATATGATGCGACCATTTCTTTGATGCCACTTATCCAGGTTGCAGCAGTTTAGCATAGATGCTGTTACTCCCTCCTCAGCCACCTCCTCGGCCCTCCTGGGGGTACACCGAGATGCTGCCGAGCCAGCTGAGAGCCGACGTCTCCAGCGTGTCCTGGGGGATACCCCGGCACTGCTGAGCTGGGGGCCTCGGGCTTGGAGGTAGTTCTCATTCCAGATGGGCCACAAATGGCTGCACACCGCCTCAGTGTGAGCTGCAGGTCATGGCTCATGAAGACAACAGAACTGCATCCTTTGTGTTAATATTGTGAGCAATTAAACCTGTATCACAAGAAAGTCTGGAAATGGGGGGAGTCCTCTCAATATTTAGAAGATATTAATCTGTCTTTTCTCTCAGGGGATCTTTTTTACTCCCCAAATCATACAAGCTAATAAAATGAATAGCCCAATGAAGGGGTTTGTATGGGTTTATATTTTCCTTCATTAAGATTTTGGTAATGAGATATTAAGCCTAAGAGGTATTTTCAGTGCAACTGGAACATATAATTGTGTATAAATAAAGAATCGAGTGAGGGAAACACTCTCGTCCTTTACCTGTTCTAAATGATCATGAGTGTAGTCACATTGTGCTATTGAGAAAATCCTTCAGTGGTCATTCATTTCTTTGGTTGAAAAGAGCTTCAAAGTGCTTTAAAGCTCCTGCTGTATACTGGGATGCTCTCTCAAACTGTGAGGGCAAATACAGATGCAGCAACAGCTGGACCAAAGTAGCATTAGTGCTCTGATTGCACTAAGAGAGCTTGTGGTCAGCTGCTTTTAAAGGACAGCATTTGTGTCTCTTGGAAAGATTCAGCTAAAATGTGCTCCTTTGGGGGAAAAGCGATGACATTGAGACAAAGTTTTGCCTTCTGAATTTGCTTATTAGACGGAGAGTTAACACATTACCTTTCTTTAAAAAAAAAAGAGAGAAAATGGCACGTTTGAAGCAGAGAGAGGAAGCGACAGAGAAGGGACAGAAGGATGGATGAAAGAGGGGGAGGTGATTGTGAAGTGTGGAATTTGTTTGGAGGGAGAAGGGGAGGAGGGGTGATGCTTGCTATGCTGCCTGATCCACGCAGCACACTATTACACACTAACACCATCTGTCACCAGTCACATTTGGAGTCAGCTGCCGGACGAGGCTGCTGGGTACTAAAGGGTACTGGGCGGGTGCTGGAGGGGCATTTACGCCACCTCTGTACAAAGCATTCAGGGGTTCTGTGTGTGTGTGTGTGTAGGGGTGGGGGCTGAAGAGGGTCTCTGTGATTTGGCAGCACTCTTATGTGCGCTCACTGAGCAGCAAGGAGGATGCTGAGGAGGGAGCGGCAGGGAGCGATACGGTAATGCGGGGACACATGGCTGCCTGCCTGCGCGCTTCCACTGCGGCTCGCACTGCTTTGCACTCCCCGGACATCAGGAGAGGCTGGACACTGGGATGCTGAGAGACGCTGCTCGGAGGCTGGAGGCTGCCGCAAGCGACCCTACACACCGCTGATCGGATAGCCTGCTCAGCTCTTTGGTAAGCCCAATTTTGGCTCCACCTGGAATTACCTGCGGTATTTTAGCGTCGCAGCCGGTGCTGCTAATATAACGAGCTACTGTTTGATTAGAGCAGCGTGGAAACAATTGTTCTCCTTTTCCTGCGTGTCATTGTGCCCACTCAGGCGTCACATTGTGTTCCAAAGAAAACAAAGGAGGTGTATTTCTCGTGGGATTAAAATATTCGGCATATATATTAATTTCACAGTTTAACAAAACTCGAGGGCCTGTGAGGAACAGTTAACCCATCCAAGGTGACATTCATTAAAGTTTTTTTTTCCTTTCTCTTAAAATATAATAGTTTATTAATTATGACTGTCTTCAGTTTGTTTGTAATTTATTTAAAACTTCCATCTCAAGTTACAACCAGTGTCCTTTCAGCCTATGTGACGCAAAGGAAAATTAACTGAACTGCCAAGTAGAATATGACGAAAAAGGATTTTAAAAAAAGAAGAAAAAAAAAGGAAAATAATAGAAAAAGGAAACAACCGAGACAGAACGATACATATGCACTTTTAATGTTAAATGAGTAGCCGAAAACTTCAAAAGCTATTTTGAGCTTATAAAAATAAAAGCATGGGTTGTTCTGAAAGCTTTCGTCTATTTAAAGCATGCTGCCCTGTAGCTGGTTTCTTTTGTGCAATGGCATACAAAATATTATAACTACATTATGAGCGACTTTATGGCCACGTTCTATTTTCAAACTATTATTTCATGTCACTTTGGTGTGATTTTAAGAGAATAGTTCCTGGAAGCGATTTTTTATTTCCACTATTATGGCTCTACAGCGCGCTGGGATATTTGGCCCTGGCGAGCCGCCGTAGCGATGGGAGATAACATGTCCAAGCGGCTGAAGCTGATCTCGGCTACAGAGGCAGAGATGGAGGAGCGCTCTTTTTCAAACCCATATCCTGACTGTGACCAAGGAGTGCTCACGTCCAACTCCGGAGCGGATGTTATTTGCCATGAGCCGCCTGATGGAGAAGGAAAGGTGAGAAGTTGTTTTTGTTTTTTTCCCCTAATTTTGATATTCACATCGGCTGACGTGCTAATAGAAAGTAGAGCTAGCCTGGCCCATGTTTGTCATTACTTGTTAATTGTTCGGGGACTGTTGTGGAGGTACATGACACTGAAAGGGGCTGGATAATGTTAACGAATTAATGTTTTGACTCTAGCATCGGTCTGCGTCTGCCATACATCTGAGTACATTAATGTTACAAAGCTAATCACTTTTTCCGAAGTAAAGCTACTGTAAAACAGGCGTTCTAGTTTGCGTGTCTGCGAGTCCTCTGGGTGTGTTTGGGTCCGAGAGACATGAACTACGCAATCCAACGCTGACCAAACACTCGTGTCCCTGTCAACTTTGTGACTTGGTTGTTTCTGCTTATGGTCCCGCAATGTGTGTACGCGTACACTTTTCCCGTTGCGGGAGGGGTTTTCACACCCACACCAGACGCCCTCCGCGGGGTCCTCCAAGATCCTAAGGCGCTAGGTATGGTCCAGCAAAGGCAACGCGTTTGCTGCTTCACTGGCAGTCCAGTGGGGATTACCTGCAGATGGCTCTTCCAGATGGAGACAGTATATAACGTATGCGGTACAATCGTTGTTGCGTAGACCACTCTTGCTTGTGCTGTGGGTCCATCAGCCAGCCACGGAGTTCTAACATAGTTACATAGTTATACAAAGTTCTAAGTTCTAACATACAAAGAGCTGAAGTGAAAATTAATGCTAAAAACAGTGCAAAGTATCCGGTGCAGCCACTGTCAGAGCTTTTCATGCAGTATCTTTGAAGTCTTTTTCGCAGTTCTCCCATTCTCGGTGAGCTCCGCTGTCGCTTCCTTCCCTTTTCCAGTCAACATTCGGTAGATGCTTACACCATCTGCTCCCAGACAAACAGTCAGGATGTTGGAGGACTGCAAGGAGGGGTTGGTGATCACCAGGGGCACAGCTATATACTTTCTGAGGTGTATGCAGCCACACTTTTTGCACCAATGGTGATCACACAGCTGAAGTTGACAGGCTATCCCCCGAGTGCCAGCAGCAAACATGCTCCTGTAATGTCCCCCAGAAAACCCAACTGTAGGTTGGTGGACATGGATGATGCTGTGTTTCAGTCAAATGCTGATTGTTTGACAAGTGAGCCAGAACAGGAAAGGGAGTGACTGGAGTTCACCTGGTACAGGAGATGTGTGTAGAAACATAAAAGATTGAAATGGTTAAAGTACAAAAAGTACAGACAGTGGCTGCAGTGGACACTTTCAATTATTTTTATCCTCCTGAAAAATAAAGCAGGAGGATATTGTCATCATACCATCAATCTATCTGGGCCTCTGTCTGTGAGGTTTTACCTTTCTGGTCTATAGACTCCAAAACCACAAGGAGTTGAGCCATGAAACTGGGCGTATATGTTCTTTACTCTTCAAAGATATGCGACACAATATTCATATTCCTGGATGTTTAGTACCCTTTGTGCACTTTGACTGTATTTATCTCAAGTTTATCTAAGGTGGCAGCAGCTCACGAGGTAGCTGAGGTCACCTACTAATCGTAAGGTTGGTGGTTTGATTTCTGACTGCTCCAATCTGCGTGCCAAAGTATGCTCGGGCAAGATATTGAACCTCAAGTTGCTCTCTGATGCAACCGTCAGATGTGTGTGAATGTTAGATGGAAAGCACTTAACCATAGAAAGAAGTGCTTTTATGAATGTGTGAATGAGGTATGCTGTATAAAGCACTTTGAGTCCTCAAAGTAGAGTAGAACACTCTATACATAAACCAGTCCATGAAGTGGAGGATTTTAGGCTGCTAATATTTGCTAATGATATATGTGACTGATAGGCTTAGCCTAATCATGCAATCTTATTATGCTGTGTGACTGTCGATACCTACTGGATCATTATTGCCTGAAATGCAGAAAGTGGGGATTTCCCAGCTGGTAGTAGCTAGATAGTGGTGAGGATTCCCAAATTTCTAGGTAAAGAGCCAGTCTGTTTATAGCAGGGATCCTCAAATCCAGGCCTTGAAGGCCAGTGTCCTGCAGGTTTTAGATGTGTCTCTGATCCAACACACCTGAATCAAATGGCTGAATTACCTCCTCAGTATGCAGTCAAGATCTCCAGAGTCCTGCTAATGACTTCTATGTTTGACTCAGGTGTGTTGAAACAAAGGCACATCTAAAACCTGCAGGACACTGGACCTCGAGGCCTGGATTTGAGGATCCCTGGTTTATAGTAACGTCAGTTCGAGGCCGCAGCCTTATTAATTAGCCTTTAATTGCAACTTGTGGTGATTAAATGGTCTCCCAGACCTTGAGGGTGTTGCACACTCCACCATGAATCGCAAGGTGATTGCACCGGTCGCTTGATAGGAGGCAAGCCTTTCTGCAGTCACAGTCTAACTTGGACCGACTGCAGTCACTCTGAGAGATTGCTGAAGGGGTTGCAAATAATTGCTGAAGGGGATAAAATGGATATTGACAAAGTTTAACTTTGAGAACTTAATATGCAATTGGAAAAAGGTGATAATTTTGCAGTAGATTATTACAATACTCAGCATATCGCAAAATGTTAAAAGTTGCAATCGTGTCATCTCATGAGTGAAGATTGTGATCATTTTGTCTCCTGTGGTGTCTGGCAATTCACACCTATTCTCTTCTATAGGTAGGTTTAAACTTTATGCAACCGTTGGTTAATGGAATAATCCACTAAGATTGGCTCCATTAATTATGGCAAAAACGTAAACACATAGGCTGAAAAAACAAGAAGTCATGAAGTCAGTGAGACTTATTAGTTCCCCAAGACTTTGCAGAACTTTAGGATGCTATGAAACAGGATTTAACAGCTTTTAAAGTTCATGAAAGCAGCTATTTTCCACTTTGCTGTGATGATTGTGAGGTTACCAGTAGAAATGGAGTATGTACATACAGTATCTCACAGGATTGGATCAGACACTGTACACAGCAGATTGGTGGCTGGCAGAGCTTGAAATAGATATGAAGGCACAGGGGTTGCTGTTGTCTATACATGACCATGAGCTCTAAAAATGACTACTGTCAATTGGTAGTTGGTTCTAACACTGTAGCTGCGTTTCCTGTGGATGGGCTTTACTTGGTAGGTCTTTTCAGATATATCAGCAGCCTTCCAATTATATTTGGCAGCATTTTTCTTTTTACTTTTTTCATCCCTTGAGAGAACAGTGACATCTGATATCAATTTACTAGTGGACTGTTCCCTGCTCTTATTTTGAGGTCACTGCTAACCAGCACTGCTAACCAGCAGTGACCCTGGTTAGTCACTGCTAACCAGGGTCCCTTGCTTCTCGTGTTTCCCTTCTTAAACTGTTGTGGTGGTCCATGATGTCACGCAGCTGCTTCCCCAGAAAGGATCTTGTCCTACGATAAGACAAAATCCAACCGCACCATCTTGGATTGCAGTGGATGGAAGGTGCTTAAGATGATGAAATTAAACAACAGGAAGAAATGCACTGGCGATGCTTGTCATATTATTTATTTTTCTTTTAAATTTAATAGTACTTACCAACGTATCTCCAACATTCTCTAAAATAGATCCATTATCCATATCTACTAATGAATTGTCCTTTGTATAAACAGTGTTGTGTTGATGTCAGAGCTGTAGGCTTTTAGCATTAAAGGACTCATTCTCCTCTTTGGCTTTTCTAAACATTCCATTGTAATGCAAAAACAGAACCATTTATTCATGTGCTTGTCACTCTGCTCCGTTGATCCCCTCATCTATGGTCACTATTGAGGTGACACAGAGCAGAGAGAGCCTTGGCCGTAATCCTCCCTGTTTGAGGACAGAGAGCACTCCGGTCAGACTCGTTGGGTTTAGGACTGTCTGCTCTGTCGGGGCCAAACTGCACAGAAAAGGATTTTCTGTCTGACGAGCCACAGATTTGGAGCAGAACCCAGTATAGAGCAGACTAATGCATATGTTGTATATTCATTGATTGGTGTGTTTCCTGGCAGATAATATTGTAAAATGTTTGTGAGTGTGTTAAATTTAAAGTCAGATTATCTATTATATTGAATTTGTTTCTTTTTCTCACTTAT
>VUQK01039910.1:0-16755 GCA_015106715.1 Bujurquina vittata
TGATAAGCTATAAGCCATAATCTGTGGACAGACATGAAGATGGACTTCACAGAATTCCCATCAATCCTGACAAAGCTTCACCGCATCTGCTTTAACTGTCTGAGTCCAGGAGCCTGCAGACAGGTCCCCTCCACGGTGCTTTGAAACGTATGTGACACCTTGAATCTACAAAGTCTCGTATTGAGGGTCTGAAGCCTTTTGCAAACGAGAGATTTTAGTTTTTGTTAATTAATAAGCAAAGTTTCAAACAATGTTTTCACTTTGTGATCACAGGTTAATAAACGTAGATTGATGTGAAAAAATCTGATTTTTTTTAAAGCATGATAAAAGTGAATGGGTCTGAATCCTTTCTGAAGAAGACTGTATATTAACAAAAAATGATGACTTGATATAAAACCCTCTGTTGCTAGGCAACAAAAGGCCCCCTACAAAATGCCAAATGCTAAACGAAACAAGCCACACGAGTTCCAGCTGTGCGACGAAGTCACAGTAAATGTGCAGGTCATATCCAACTATTAAAGCGTGCCCCAGTGTCCTTCAGCACAGCTGCAGTCTTCATCAGTAAATAAAGAGTAGCCCGGCGGCTTTAAAGCAATCTTCATGGAGACTCACACACATCTGATCTGCAGCAGTTTACTGTGCTTAAACAGCTGGAACAGATGTGCAGGTTTACTCTCAAACCAATTTCATTGCAACAAAAACGCTTTGAATAATTAATTATAATGCTTAAATGTATTCACGATTAAATAGCCAGCCTCAGTAGCCGGGGATCGGACCACCAGGACCTCTGCCCATAACCGCCACCTAACAAACACAACATCCCATTACTGGGATCACGGACAAGATGGGACCTGATTACCTCGTATGTGAGGAGAAGGATTTTAAAGTACTCTAGCTGCAGCATTTTGGATCAGCTGAAGGCTTTTCAGCCTAATAATAATGAATTACAATAGTCCAGCCTAGAAGGAATAAATGCATGGATTAGCTTCTCAGCATCAGTCTGAGAAAGGATGTTTCTAATTTTAGATGCAAATGCAAAAAAGCAGTCCTACATATTTGTTTAATGTGTGCATTGAAGGACATATCCTGGTCAAACATGACTCCAAGACTCCATCCAGAGTACGTTTGAGGTCTTTCTAAGCGTTCTGGGCCAAAACAATAACCTCAGTTTTACCTGTGCCCTCTAATAATAGCAGCAGGGATCTCACCTGCAGCCCACCGCTGAGGTACTCTTGAGCTGAGGATTTCAGCGGGTTAAAACATTTCTGCACGCTAAAGAGGCCCATTCATATTTTCCTTGTCAGCTTCATTAGTTTTTCTGTTTTTTCTGCTTCAGTTCAAAGTAATTACAGTATTTATCAAATAGGTAGGTATTAATATTGTGCACATAGATTTGAACATAAACTATAATTAGCCCTCCAATCTAAATTTGTAGACTCCACCTTGACCTCCAGGGGTGGGGCAGCTGCCTCTCGCCCTCTTCTGAAGCCCAGCTGAGCGACATGAGGGAAGAAAACCAGAAGAAGAGAGAGAGAAAAGCAGAGAGAAGAGACAAAAAATATAGAGACCGATCACATATGAGGGTATTGAACAGAATCACTGGAAACAGGTGCTACAAAAAGGTTGATGTGAAATAAGTGAGCAGATTTGTCAGAGCTTGGATGGATGCAAAGAGGTCATGCTGGAAAATCCCTTTGCAAAATACATCAGAACATTACCCCGTGTAGAGTACTGCAGGTTTTTCCCCATGAAAACAAGCTGGACAGAAGGGTAAGAGGAAGAGTTCATAGAGCAGTGGGAAGCTAGCCAACAAAATCTGAAATATGTACATGAGAAAGCAGCAGTCTGTCCGAATCACTCTGAGTTAAGAAAACACCGTGATGTCTGCGGCCGGCCAAAAACAGGGAGCACGTCGAACAGCTGGGAGGAAGACATCGCCGGATCACCTGACAGTTCGATCCATCCAGATATCAACTTCCTGTCTGCTCAAAAAGTCCTGAAACCAGGTACATCACACGGAACACTGGACTCACTGTGACCCTCTGGTCTTAATAAACTCTCCATCCATCCTGTAGACCTGACATTCCCCATGATGATCCAGCTCCGGCTCGGAAGCCTAAAATCTCCCCTGTAACCTTCGCCGGAGCAGCAGTGGAGTCTCCAGAGACAAGAGACCAATGCAAAGAAACGAGACTTGATTTACAGAACAATAAAGTAGCACAAGTCCACTTTATCACGTGATAAAGGTATTTCAAAAGCATCTGTGGCAGCTGCTGTGACAGGACTCATCATCATGGTGGCCGGTGATTAAAAAAAGCACCGAATCAACAAAACCTTTGAGGATTCGTTGTCGCACACGGCGGAGGAAAATCCACACCTGTGACATCATCGCAGACACTGTTTGGTCAGATTCGATCCACAGTCTCATTTCCCCCCTCCCAGGGACAAACTGGACTTTTCATGCAAACTTATTTGACAGGTTTTCAAAGGCAGATTTATGACGACATTCCTGAAGCCGCTTCCTGTTTGTCATCCAGCTCGTTGCTGCTGAAGGATGCAGGGCGCCAGCAGAGGTGCTTACATCATTAGCTTTCACAAGGAACAGAAGTGCTAGAAAGACATGAGAATTTGCCCTCTGGCGCCTTATCAGAAATCAGCTTATACCCTTAAGTCCTAATCTGAACAGCAGCGGGGGGAATCTTAAATCTGCCCTTTGGACAGCTGCTCTGCGGGCAACATTGTGCCTCTGAGAGCAGCAGCCACACCCGAAACTCATGAATTTACACTGGTGTCCTCATTCTTCATCACCATGCTGTCTGCTTCTGTTTGTTTAGAATTCACAATATGAGCCCCCGGCGGAGGAGGAGAACTTCATCAGACATGCACAGAGCGGCTCTCGGGGGGTTGGGAATATCCCAAAGAGGAAGGCAGAAGTAGAAGGCTGCACCAGCACTCTGCATTCACTCCACACTGGTAAGAGTGGAGGCTGGGGCGCTCCCCCAGGGCACGTTTTTAACATTCTGCTCAGCTGGGTCTCGGTTGCGTGATCCTCAGAAACAAATTGGGAATAGCCTTTGATTCAGTAGCTGAAAACTATTCAATCAAGGGAGTTCACAGAGACACGAGGAGCATGGTTTGCTAATCGCACACTGGCAGGCACACTCAAGTAAATGGAAATAAGCACAGATATGAATGCATTTTACATGCACGTGCCCCAGGTGAGGGCACGTGCACTCCCTTATTGCTGTGCAGGCACACAGGCTATTGTGTGTTGGCCTCTGGCTTGCCTTCACCACACTAACTGCCATTCACAGGATTCTATTCAAATCCGGCTCCTCGGACATGAAGCGTCCCGCTGCCTGCTGTGGTCCACGTGCACAGAGTGACAGGCCCTTGAAGGCAAGTGGAAAAGCTTCGCTCTATACAGCTAGCAGCTGCACTGCTGCTGGACCATGTCCCTTTATGTTGCTGCACAATGACACATGACAGGGAGGAGACAGGCGTCTTCTTCCTCACCGTGAGATAAAGAGGCAGCAGGAAAGGACGACAGGTGAACAGACAGAAGGAAGGAGAGGAAGAGGGAGCATTTGTGTGTTGTGCCAGTCATCATCGCCTCTTTTCCACTGGAATACCTCCCTCCCCGGTGAGCCACAGAACTGGACAAAAGCAAACATAGAGCGGGATAAATGCAGGATTGAGTGGTCCTCTGATTGGCTCCTCGGCATTCTTTACAGCCTCTCATAGTCAAAGTGCTGCATGTGCACGTGGGCGGGGGGTCACTGCTAACAGGCTGTAGTAGCACTGATATTTGCAGAAAGGTCGCTAATTCAAGGCTGTTTTTCTACTTTGTAAAATAAAACCGAAGACATCAGAACTATGAAATAAGAAATAGGTAAACCGCGACCCATCTAAGGTCAGGGGTCAACATGACTTTATAGAGTTTTTAGAAGCACCAAATGGAAGAGCTGAGAAGCTGCAAAGCCAAAAACATTGCTTCATTTGGAAAGGTAACAAAAGCCGTGAGCAGGAGGCCAGTGACTCGTTCATCAGGAAGCCGTGTAAACGAAGCAGTTCACTCACCTGTGATGCTTCAATACCAGCAAACCAGCAGTTTTCCCTCCTGTGGTCACACACACAGTTCAGTCATCAAACCTCTGAGATGCTGATGTGCTCAGTGAGTATCACAGGGGGTGCTCATCAGTTTCTCGCTGACCTTTGACTGAAGGGAAGGGTCAGAGGTCAAGTTTTTCTGAAAATCTTGGACACTCGAGAACGACGAGACCTACGACATTCACGTTCACACCATGGAGGCACAGCTAGCGCCGTCAAAGTTCACCTGTTCACTGACTATAACAGCACTCCCACCGGCTCTGCTCTGGTGCACTTTATGGCTCCTCAGAAGCTAAATGCTCCACTGCATCCTGCAGCTCGGCGCTAACCTTCCCCGGGTACTGCACCGTGCTTTTAGCAGCTTCTGTTGAAAATATGGTTTGCAAGCCCAAAAAGAATACATTAAAGAGGTGAGAAGGCTGTGTAGATCTGAGGGGGCATGCAGTCTGGAGTGATGGCTATGGCTTTCACAAAATACACAGTCAGTTGTTCCACTGGTGAAATAAAAAAGATGCTTTAAACATCACAGCTTCTGACTGTGACCTGAGTGTGCTGGCTCCTGTTTAATGTCTCCGTTTTGCCTCTGTGATTGAAAACCAAGAGCCCAGCGAGTCAGCACTCCTGCCCCGCACCTTTGCACAATGTTTCCACTTCATAGAAACTTGAATAAATGGCATGCTGCCTTGGCCCCTGGTGTTACTCTATCAGTGGTACCTCGCCTTCAGCCCATTTATTCCCTCGTCTCCACACCATTACCCGTGATGGAGCGAAAGATCGTGGCTCCAGCTGGCTGCTTTGTCAGCTGACAAACTCTGGTAAATAACGCCAAAGAAAGTATTGTGTTCGAATCAGTCAGAGGACTCGGAGAGCTCAGATACTTTAGTGTCATGAAGCTGGATAATGGGGCGATTATCAAGTGCACACTTGCTTGCTGCTGTCATTAGGTTAGGTAACGTCTCAGTTGGAGAGAATTTACCAATTTCTAGTTATAAAAAGCACAAGTGGGTGTGTAAGTAAAAGAAAGTGTGAAGCATTTTCTTCTGCCAGGACTGGCTGAGTGCTGTGTGTGACCACAGAGAGTGATGTGGGCTGCCAGATAAAGTCAGGCTTCAGTGGCACTCTTGAAACTGACCCTGATAGCGGAGAGGCGGCAGTGCAGCGTGGAGTCTTTTACTCCAGCGATTCCTGCTTCCTTTACTCCGGTTTCATTGCTGGACAGCCACAGGAGATTAAAATAAAGAGATATAATGTTCATTTTTGGAAGAAAGAGAACAAAAGCTAACAGGTGGGGATTTTCAGTCCTGACTAATGGTGTTGGTCTGCATCCAAATTCTGCTCCGTTGAATAATGTCTTGTTTTTGCAGCCGTGCAGGGCTCAGTTTTTTATGTTAATGTGTCCAATATGCTGGTCGACTGAAGTAGCCCAGAGCGTAGACACTATCAACAGTTAATCTCTTTGGGTCGAGTCCAGTTTGGAGCCGGCAGGATTTTCCTCATGTCTACTTCAGTGCAGCTTGTGTCACTCTGAGCTTTCAAAACTGGGTTTAGGCAGCTTTTCCTACCTAATATACGTACTGTGGTGCCACTGAATTTAAGCCTAGACTCTAGTACAGCATAACTCTTTAATGACCTAAATGCCCCTTATTTGGTTAAATGTCCCTCAGTGAGCTGCACCAGAAGCCTCTGATAGCCACCAACAAGCTTCTGACTGAATGTGTGACCGCTCATCTCGGACCAGTTGCTAGCGTTGACTCCTGCTCTTTATATTTTATCGAGTGTCTTTGGTCAAAAATGTAATTCAGTCTGTCGGTCCCTGTGTGCTCTTCAGTGCTATCTGGTCAGGTCGCAGCTTATTTTAACAATGCTGCCGTCCACCCACGTTGTGAAGACCCTTCTTGGCAGTTATAGAGCAATCTCCAAATTATTGCCAAGATTTTAGAAAATACAGCTGCTTTAGCCAAACACCGCATTCCTGATCACAGAGCTCATTCTGCTGAACTCTTCATCGGGATGATAATTGATGCAGGGGAACGCTCTGTTGTGCTGATGACGGACTCTTTGACACTGTCATTATACGTAGCAGTCTGAGACACTGGGCCAGTGTATCACGGTCTGCTCAGGAACGGTTCTTGTCATACCTGTCGGAGCTTCGGATCGTTTTCTGTGGCTGCTTCTAAGTACAGGCCTTCTTTCGCTTCACTTGCCTGCATGTGAGGTTCTCAGGGTTCTGTTTTGGGGCCTTTATTGGTTCTGCTTCCTCTTCAGCACATTTTTAAGGACATTTCCTACCACTGCTATACAAATGACATTCACGCTTAGATTGTCCTGAGCCACAGATTTTGGGAGAGGTGTTCAGACTCCATTAAAATTTGGATGGAAAGCAGAGAAAACAGATTGTGCCCCAACAGATTTGTGTCTAGGGTGATGGAAACCCTCCATCAGCCACCTTGCGGTGACTTTTGATGCAGCTTTCCCTTTACATGGTCATGAGATGGTCTTGCTTTTATCATTTAAGAAATACTGCCAAGCTGAGTTCCATTGTGTCATTCCCTGACTGGAAAATTGTTATTCATGCATTTATTTCAGATGGATTATTGTAATTCATTGTTCTTTGCTTTCCTGGCACGCAACTGGCTTGTAAGCACAATTTCAGTAGGGTTGAGGTTGGGCTTTGGGAAGCTCAACGTTAGCCTGCTTTATCCATTCCAAAACTTGTGTTTGTGTTTGGGATCATGATCCTGCTGGGATGCACAGCTGTGTCCGATCTGCTGATCTGAGGTGACGGAGGCAGTACCAGTGCACCATCACAACACAGCCCTGATGCTACCAGTTCAGGCAGTTTATTGTCCCTGCTCACAAACTTGGTTTAGCAGCAGCTTCTCAAAAATCATCCACAATAGAAAAAAAAAACTGTATAAAAAGTAACAACAAAAACGATACAACACAACAATAAAAAAAATCAGTTCACACCCAAATGCTGATGAATACACCAAACCCCACAAAGAAACACAACTCTCCAGCAAGAAATGCTAAAATTCATGAACAGGTACAGATAAACACTAAAAACGCTGCTGCACAGGCGGCAAACGAGTTGTTGGTCTGTTATATCGTTCTGTGCTGTTGTGTATCTGCGAAGCTTCCAAAGCAGCAACATGGAAAACTGAGTCAAGAAAAGACATCCTGCAACAGGCACCGATGGCTCATCGGTTGTGTTGCTCCATCTGTGATGTTGGCCTGCAGTGGAGGATGAGAGGACCTGTGATATCTCAGTGGACCCTCCGTCACCATTAAGCATAGCAGTGATGGCTCCTACAGCTGCTGGTGTGAACAATATATAGCAGAGGCGACAGGACGCACCCCTGAGGAGAGCCAGTGGAGAAGAAATGACACTCAGACAAGGTTCCACTTCCTCTCAGCTCCTCTGTCCCAAAGAACGCGTAACCTTCATCAGCAGTGAAGCCAGAGCTGCTCGTCTGAGGTCGTTAAGCTGTTTGGGTGTGCCACATTTACCCACATGTACTACAACAGACTCCCTCCACAGCTCGGGGACGCTCCCCAAACACAGCAAATAGATCATAAAACACACGACTGGGTCCTGCAGCAGTTCTCCTCTAATCCCGTCCAGGGTTCTTATTGCCTTTCATTCTTTAAAGACTTGCTGAACATCATGTTCATCAAATTTTAACTTACAGGTACAATTTGCCATTTCCACACTTACACCTTTCAAACCGTGAGTGTCGAATCATGAATAAAAACTCTTTATTTGCATCATAACCTCTAACAGCAATAGCTTAGCTTCTGTTCTTGTCATGATCCTGGGCCGGTGTGTGCAGCGTGTTTGTGTTTTGTTGTGTATCAGGATTTGAGTTTGTTTTGTGTTCATTTGATCCTGTTTGTGGTTTGGATTCTCAGGCTGTTGGATTTTCTTTAGTTTCAGGTCGAGCAGCTGTTTTGTGTTACAGTGTGTGTCATTGAATTTGTCTCAGTTTGCCTTTTTGTTCCCATGTTCAGCCCTTCGTCGCATGTCTTGTGTTTGCTTTTACATCCCTGTGTTGTAGTTAGATTACTGTTACGGTCTGCTTTGGGTTTCTGTGTTGTGTTTGCAGCTGTGTTCGGTTTTGTCACTTCCTGTTTTATTTTGACGATCTTGTGTTCCTCTTGTCTCATTAGTGTCATTTGTTCAGCCTTGCTCACCTCCTGTTGCCCGCTCCCTCATCATGCCTTTGTGTATTTAGTGCCTGTGTTTCGCCCTGGTTCTTGTTGTGTCGTCATCAGTGTTCTCCCCTTTGTAGCTGTGTGTTTCCCCAGTTTATGATTTGTGTGTTTCCCCCTTTTCTCCCGGGCTTGGCGTTCTGCCTTTCTGTTTGAGACTTGGTTGAGATTTTGAGCTTTTGTGTTTGGTATCATTGGGGTCTTCAGCAAATAAAGCTCCACCCCTCGCCACACAGCCCCTGACCGTGACAGTTTTAGCTACACATGCCATCCCACTGAGGTTATTACCACCTAATTTTTACCCAAGCCTGTTTTTTTTTCTGCGTTCCTCTTATGTCTCTTTCATCTCCTTTATGAAAGGCTGTGTGCTTCATCACATTCTTTTAGGTTTTTGTGACCCATGGCTCATTATTTGATTTTTAATCACTGTATCGTCACAAAAAGTAACAGAACTGCAAGCCTAATGCAGAGGATTAAATACCGGCCAATCAGTAGATTCTATGCATCGTTGTGACACGGACTCCTTATCCCCACTTTGACTTCTCATCCTTCCCTCCTTTAGTTCAGACCTCTCCACAGCAGAGGGTGATGGTGCTGTGGTCAGAGAAGGCCCGAGGGGCTCTGGGATAATCCAAGGTCTTATTTTTAAACTGATACAAATCTGATGACTTTTTTTAGATTAAGTTATTAAAATCTCTTAATAGGCAGGGGGCATCAGGAGAGAGTAGCTGAAGCTTTTGAGCCACTCTTTTTGTGCGTTTGCTTTGAGGTGTGTACATGCACAACACTCACAAACAGCTGGGGAAACTGAAAAGGACAAAACGAGACGGTCACCGACTCATTAGCAGTTGAGCACATTGCCGCTCGGATAATTCTGTTCTTCCAGCGCTGCTGGTTTACGTGGACAGAGATTGCAGCTCCTCTGAGTTGCTTCCATGTTCCCGACATTCCTGTGACGCTGTCAGATCCAAGCCCGTGTCTGTGGTGGAAGCCAAGTTTCAGTCATATCAGGGATTCCTGTACTCACACAGATGATGGACAGTGGCCTGGAGCTCATCCATCTTACTGACACATCGAGCCGCACAGACTCCTACACATGTCTGCTGCCATCACCACCACCATGCCTGACAGTTGGTGCAGGGTTCTTGGGTTTGATAGCCCCACCTTTGCTCCTCCAAACATGCCTCCTGTCAGTGTCAGTGAGGGCAGATATCTCAGTCTTTCTCCAGGAGGCATTTGGCTTGTTCACGTGGGTAAATTTGAGCCGAGCTTTAGGGTGCTGATTTTGGAGCCGGGCCTTCACGGTGATGTAAAACTGGTGTCACTGTGGACAGTGATGTTGGCGTTCCAGCAGCTTCCAGTTTGAGGCAGGCTTGAGCCTTGGTGGTTCCAGGGTTGGTCCTCTAATCTGAGGGGGACAGCTTGGGACTTCTGTCCAAATGACTTGGACTGATGATCTTGGAATATACAGCTCTTTGCAGATGGATAGGAGACCTTCCTAACGCGTATAAATCTACAGTTTTCCTTTTGAGTTCTTCACCAAGTTCCTTGGACTTTCCCATTGTCCAATGAAAGCCATTAAAACCGATTGTTTTTATGCTGACAAAAAAGAAACTACCCGTTACAGTCAACCATGATGGCGAGGAGTTAATTGGCCTGGTCAATTTCAAAAACGTGGTGGAACCTTCAGCACCACTTATTAAAGATATGTTTGTCTATATTTGATTGAGTATGCATACGTTGACCCTGTGGGGATTAGAGAAAATCCAGCTTTTTACAGTCCTCCCACAGTGGGAGAAGAACGCTTCAAAGAAATCATTAAAAGCCTTAAATGCCGAGTGCACCTCTGACCACGACTGTACATGCAGAGTCACTCATGCACTGACATGGATCATTATGATGAATTTGAATCAGTTCTTGCTACTCTTCATGCAGTTGGTGCTGTGACTCCATCCATTGTTGCACCAATGAATCATTTCAGACAGGCTGAATTATGAACTTATCTTCAACAATATGAAACTTGTTGTCACCATTCAGCGAGAGCACAACACACCAGTGAGAAGAGCTCTGTGGTATCCTGTTGCTATGACTACTCTCCCCAAACCAGCATCCTCCCATCAGTCAGAACGGAGCCAGTAAACCATTATTGTTCATCTTTATTGTTTTTGCACGATTTGAGCTCAGGATAAGAATCCAGATTCATTTGCTGTCTCCTCTTGAGAATATTGTGAAAATATTACATTTTCCTCCAACAATAACTCCAATATTATTCTCAGAGATCCCTAATATTCCTAAAAGAACATAATGTGTCTCTGCTGTGTAGTATGCTGCTCAACACTGTCCAGGACCGTTTTTATCATTCAGCGTAGCACTCCCATGAAATCAGTTTAACACTCCTGTAGGAGTGCAAGAAGCTGATCATTTCTGCTGTAATAGGTGTATGATATCCTTCTATCAATTACCACCAGACACTATAGTTTTGATATATCACGAGGGCTTTCAGATAAAAAGCAAATGCAGTGAAGAACAGGGGAATAGTTTGCTCTGAAATGAGCTGATAGAGGATCTCTGAAGGTCTGTATCTCTATTAACTGCGAGCTTCCTCAGCTGCAGGATGAAAGATGAATGCTGATGAAGTTTGCAGAGCTGTCAGGTGATGACAAGGCTATCATAGCCTCAGTCAACACACATCCCACTTGGGTTAATCTCTCTGGTACAGCATTGTGATCAAATCACAAACCCTTGACATGGATATTTTATGATATGAAGCGCACGAGACTTATCTGAAAGCACAGCTTCCACTTCTTAACCGCTGAACTCAGACTAACAGTGAGATTTACAGTAAGTGTGGAAAGCAGGCTCGAAGGCTCAGGGAGCCCCAATAAAACACAGCGTGAGAGTCTTTGTGCAGCATGTGCACCGAGTGTGTGTGTGTGTGTGTGCGCGCACCGAGTGTGTGCTGGCTGGCAGCTAACAGACTGTTGCTGCTCAGCTGTGTGCTGGTTGTGAGCTTAAACACAGCCAGACTGAGTCTCAACAACTTAAATAAAAAGGCGGCACACACACACACACACACCATGTCTTTCTTTTTTGCCATCATCTCCATCTTTAGTACGACTCAGTCAGCTGGAATGAAGAATGTTTTGTACGTTCAGTCCTACGAATAAAAAATAAAAATCACAATTTGCTTTTTCTTGTCTTCCTGTGATTTTGCTGCAGTCACTCTGTAAACTCCAGGCTGAGTATTGTTCTTTTTTGACTATAAAGAAGGAGTCAATCAGAACTTTAATTGCAGGTAAAGTGTTAAATCCACCAACCTTTCCCAGTCCACCGTGTGCCCGCTCTCTCTGCAGGCAGTATCAGGCAGAGCATTTACATGCCAAATTGCCCTCGCTCCCCCTGTGCACAAAAAGAGGTTAGAAGCTAAAGCATCTCAGCCAATTACTGCCGCGCTGTCCTAAATTTCAAAGCTTCACGCCGTGTGCAAATTTCACCCTTCAACTGACTTAATGGCTATGACTCGGTACCCTCACACTAATTTAATTCTAAAAAGAGCTTTTGACCTATGTACTTGTGGCGCTCATTATTCTGAATGGCTCCATTTATCTTGTCACGGCTCTGTTGAGTCCAGGGGAATGAGTGAAGAGCACAGGCAAAGTGTGACTATACATTCTTGACCTGATGCTTATTGATTTGGTTTGTAATTACTGCCCACTGATTTGATGCTGTTTGACAGGACAGGAGATCTTGTGAGCGCCGTGCATCAAAGTTACAGATGAAGACTTTTATGTCATTTCTGAGTGCGATCAATACGAATGAGCACCCTCAAGACCGTCACTGAAGCACCTCCAGGTGTGCTCACCTGTAGCTTTCCCCCTCAATGTTCCTGTAAGATAACCTCACTGAGTCCTGCAGTGAGGCTGTGCTCCATGAATATGAGGCAGACATGTGTACCTCATCTTTAAAAAAGGGGGCCGAAGGTTGTGATCCAACTATTGGGGATCAGACTCCTCAGCCTCACCGGGACAGTCTATGCCAGGGTGCTGGAAAGGTGGGGTCCTTCCACTAAACGAACCTCGGATCCAAGAGGAACAATGTGGTTTTCGGCCTGGTTGCGGAATGCTGGGCGAAAGCATTTGAGCACGTCCCTCAGAGTATCCTGCGGGGGGTGCTGCAGGAGTATGGAGTGCCTGGCTCTTTGCAGACGATGTGGTCCTGTTGGCTTCATCAGGTGGTGGCCTGCAGCTCACACTGGAACGGTTCGCAGCAGAGTGTGAAGCGCCAGGCATGAGAATCAGCACCTCTAAATCTGATGCCATGATCCTTGGCTGGAAAAGGGAGTGTCCACACCGGCTCAGGGATGAGCTGCTGCCCCAGGGGGAGGAGTTTAAGCATCTCAGGGTCTTGTTTAGTGACAGGAGAAAGGAGCGGGAGATGGGCAGACGGATCAGGGCTGCGTCTGCAGTGATGCGGAGACTAAGGCTCGAACATGCAAAGTGCACAGAGACAGAACACGAAAGGGATCCACAAACCTCTCGTCAGCTAAAGGAACTGAAGGCAGACTTGAGTTCCTTTAGCTGACGAGAGGTTTATGGGTCCACGACAGAAACCGACCCAGTTCTCTGTGAGTTTACAGGTGGAGTTTTTAAATCGCTGACAATATAAATGTGTGAATTATCACAACTTTCACATCTCATCCCTTAGAGGAATCCTTCATTTTCCATTCCTCTATTTGACCATCTGCCACAGTGAGAAAGTGACCAGAGCAGTGACCTCGAGCTGGTTTGGGCCTCACAGCATCACATTCTCCGGCTAATCCAACTCATTCCGTGTCTCCATGATGCCAGTTATTCCTGGCAGTCTCTGCGGCGTTTGTTTCCATTCCTGTCGGAGGAAACTGGACTAGAGTTTCACACAGATATTGACCTGAGGATATATTACCCAGATTTGCAGGTCCTGTCTGAAGTGTGATAACTGTAACCAATTACAGTAAAGAGTGAATTTACAGGCTAATTCAGGCTCACAGATTTGACTCTGATTCTCCCTGAAGACATGAAAACAAAGTAAAAAGTGTTTTTGCTAGTCAGGATTCTCTTTAATCACACACCAGAAGTACTGAATTACACATCACTCGTTACTTTTTTAAAGAAGTAATGCACTATGTTAATTTCTCACTGGAGAAAGTAATTCATTACACCACTCATTTCAATTACTCTGTAAATCATAAACCTGAAACACGCCAACACAAATCATATTCTCACAAGGACCCACTTATGCTCTCCGACAACTCGAGAAATTATGTCATTGAAACTGATGTAATTATTGAATTTGTTTCTGAAATGTAATGTGATTACAGCAGCATGTGTACTGCTTTGATAACTTGCACTGTGATTTTTGTGTTCCTGTGTCGAGCTCTCCGTGTGTGTGATAACCTCGTGCTGCCACAGGGCGACCCCGGGCTCACCGAGCGTGTTGATAAGCGCTTCATGGGACCGTGGAACTGAATCCAGATAACCGGAGGAAACACTGAGTTCTGCTTTGTCGCACTCATTGTTCTCATCTCCTGTTTGTGTTGTAATTTTGTGTCTCTTGTGTCTAATTTCACTTCCTCCCCAGTCTCGTTGTCTTAATTGTCTTCAGGTGTTCCTCGTTCCCACCTGTTTCCGCCTCCCCTGATTGGCCCCCAGTGTGTGACTGTTGAATGTATCGCAATGAAAATGTTAGTAGTTGTTTACAGACCTCCAATCTACTCTTCACATTTTATCAGTTCATTTCCTGAGTTTCCACTGACAGCATGTTGACAGAACCACAGCACCCACCCCTCTGGATTTGGGCCTTGGTGCAGTCACGGTCACTGCTTCAGTCTTTATGATGGCAAACTGCATATACTCCAGAGCATTATGAAGAGTGATCATTTTAATTGCAAAGTCCCATCAAAATGAACTAAACAGTGCATGGAATCCACCTGCTGCACCTGCTGCAGCGCCTCCAGGTGTGAGTTTATTTAAAGCCAGGTATGTTTGGACATTTGGGATCATATATTTTTGTTGTTGTTAAACAATATTCGTAATCATTTAAATGGCTGATAATCAACAGCAAGGTGGTAGAAAATTGTTGGCTGAAAATCAAATACTGCATCCTGCCGGTACTGCAAATTCAGCGTGCGTGTCCATTTCACGCCTACGAGAGGCAAAGCGTGAAATGGACACGGTGGACGGGCGGCTCTGCTGCACACTGCTGTCATACTGGGTTGAACTAAATCCCAAAAACCCATTTCCACTTGATTTCAGCCTGCCACAAAAGTACCTGCTGGCATCATCTCAGTGATGCTCTCGTTAACACAGTCATGTGATCAATTTAGAACAGCAGACTGGATTCTTTAAAAGGAGGGTGGTTCTCAACAGCATTGTTCTTCCTCTTTTTATCGTGGTTACTTGTAAGAAAAATAAATGGCATGGGTACTGCTGCTGGTAAGATTACACCTAAATAAACCAGATATCAGAGCTAAACTGTGAAGAATGCTTCAGGGCGCCCAAGAAAGTGCAGGAAGTGCCAGGACCATCTCCCAAAGGGGATTCAACTGTGGGATTGAGGCTTGCTCAGGAAGAGCAGCAGGAAGGGATGAATCCATCTGCAGGTGCAGTCCTGCAAAAACAGACATTACTCTGCAGAAAGTACAGGGCCTGAAGTGCTGAGGACCGGAGAAAGTCCTCTGAGGAATCCCCTGGGGCATCAGGCAATATGAGGTCCTTATGGATGATCTTTTTATTATAGATGCTGTGTTGTGATTTGTGGTTAGGATAGAAGTAGGTTGTGTTGTTTTTTGTTTCCCCGTGGAAGCATTTAAATATCAGCTGACCCCGTGTGCACTTTAGACAGCTGAAAGGGGAAAGACTTCTTCAATCAAAGCTCAGTCTTGGAGAGACCCAGGACAAGCTGAGGAGACGCTGACGTCTTCATATTCAAACAATGCCGGCTTAATTATCACAAAGAAATGCGGTCTAATTACAGTAAAACCTCGACGCAGTGGCCGAGGCTAAGCTGGGCCCACAAAGTAGAATCAGACAACTGACGTATTCAAAGGTTTACTTACAGAAAACAATGGAGAACAAAGTTGAGTTATTTAGCCTGTGCAAGGCAGAGCAGCTGCAGGACAATGATGGAGTGATCTGCCGGGGGGGGGTTGCTGTTGGTGACTGCCAGTATAAAGGAATGCAATGTGCCAACCAGTGCTGCCAGTAACAGAGGCTTACTGGTGTAAGTGGGCGCCAGGCTGAGGCTTATGAGTGTGTGGTGGAGAGAGTTCAGACGGCTATAATCCAGATTATTCTGAGGTAAATTGGAGACCAGATGAAGCTTGAGATGGGCTGTGGTTTGATTTCTCCAGAGGGAGGCTGAAAAAAGAGTGAACAGGAACTCCAGGAAAGAACAGGAAGACTGACGGGGAAACTAAGGTTGCGTTTGCAGGAACAAAGGATTAAATCACACTAAAGACTCCAAAGACAACGATCGGGTGGAGAACAGCCACTCAAATACCTGGACGCAAGCCTGGCGAGAGCAGCTCCGCCCGCAGCGCCGCCTGCTGCAAGACCGAGAGACCCCAACCTGCCTGAGTCCTCACAGTAGTAAGGCCACATTATACTTACATTTGCTGCATGTAAAAACATTTCTATAACTCAAATCAAAAATAATACAGACTGTGAGTTACCTCCCTAAATTATATTTAATACACTTTGGCAGAAGATGTAAGCACTGAGTCGGGAAGAAGGCAGAAAGTGGATGCAGAGAATGATGGTGCGGGCGGAGAAGCGAGGTTTCAGAAAGCACAGATATGAAAGAGGAGGCTGAGAAAAAGAGCAGAGGAGATGCAAAGGTAAAGGAATCAAAGACCACAAAGCAATTTCTGCCCTTCAAACATCTTAATATGAAATCATTTTTTACGGCGGCGTGCCCAGTTACTACATATGTACGAGCATGCGGATGAACGTTTTCTCCCCCATCTGGTCACAAACTGATGAGTCATTAACTGTTGTTGATGCATTTGAAATGACGTGATATCCTCTTTGTGTCATCTTCATATGAGAGGAATAAAACCAAACCACAGTCTGCATCAGTGTGAGTGAGATGGAAATAATCGTGGTTTATGGTAAACTCGAGCCATCCCACCATCAGCCCTGCTGAAGGTTTCCTGCTGTGTCACAATATGATTATGAGGAGAGTTAGGAGCGACAACAGCAAGGTTACACAAATCAGTCATCACTTTTAGGGCATGTCCACACTTTTGTGCACCTGTATCAGTTTTGATCACTGCAGAAACCCAATCAATGAGAGTTCTGCTGTCAACTGCAGAAAGGATCCATCGGAGAAAACTGTTTGTCAGATGCAAAATGTGTTTTGTGGGGGGGGGGGGGGTTGGGGGGCAGGAGAAAATAG
>VUQK01039910.1:22194-33856 GCA_015106715.1 Bujurquina vittata
CCCAAATGATCACCGAGTTCGGTGTAAACTTTACTCTTAAAGTTTAAAATGAACACTTCAGAATTTGCTGTGTAGGCAGAAAGATCGAGCTGGAAAGGATGTGCAGCAGGTTAGGATGATTAAGATATAGGCTTTAGGAAGCTGATGAGAGAGTAAAGGACAGGTGGAGGACCGTTAGTGAATCAGGAAGTGCAGAGGATTGGTAAAGAGGAAGTGAGGGCAGCTGTGAAAAGAATAAAGAGTGGAAAGGTGGTTGGTCCAGATGGCCTGTGGATGTACGATGATGTCTGGAAGAGTGGGGCAGACTTTTTGACCAGACTGTTTAACACCGTCGTGGAGCGCGAGAGGATCTCAGAGGAAGGGAGGAGACGTGTACTGCGCCTGATTTTCCAGAACAAGAGTGCAGAACTACAGAAGGATAAAGCCGATGAGCCGACCCATGAAGAGATGAGAGAGAGTTGCTGAAGCTGGAGGAGAGAGGTGGCAGTCAGTGAGCGGGATGTTTGCTTTGACAGCGTTGATGGAGAAGGTCAGAAGAAGCTTCACTGTGTCTTGGTGGATCCAGAGAAAGCAGACGATGAGGTGCTGATAGAGGAGCTGTGGTGCTGCATGCTGGGAGTAGGCGCTCTGCAGCACTTCCAGGTTTGGTCTGTATGGAAACTACAGAGGGTCAAGAAGTGTTTCTACCTGCAGTCTCAGGTGCATTATTTTGTCTTCAAATTTTCTGATATATAATTGTGATGGTAAGAGTGAAAAGAAAATGATATATTTAGATTCATGTACCCAGCACCACAGTCTGCTTTAAAGTTCAGAAAAAGAATAAAATAACTTTAAGAAAAAAGGGAGCAACTGCTGAAAAGCTGGAATAATTCATGATGACCACCCTTCCTTTTGCATAATGATGACCTTCACCCTTTGAAAAAATAATGCATCCTACAGATCGTCTGAAAAGCAGACGGTGTGAGGGACACTTCAAATATTAAGAAGCTGCTGAGGAGCGGTGCATAAGAGAGAGCCGCAGAGATGTGGAAGCTGAGGACTCTGGATTTGTAGCTCCATTTGAATGCTGGGAGGACAGCCTGCCTGCCTTTCATAACCGAACTTGCTGACAAAGAGAGAAGTGTAGTCGTAACTTTTCAGTAAAAATATACACTATATTTTCACTCCTTATTTTGATGCCTGTCAAGAGGCGAAGTTGTAGCCTTCAAAGTGTGAAATATTCAAAGCTGTAAAATTTCCACACTATAAGAAGATCTCGCTTGCACGGAGTTTGAAGGAGAGGAAGGCTGCCAATCAGCTCAAATACCCCCCCCCATCCATCACCATCCACTGACCGCTCCCAAGTTAACGATTATCCACGTGCTTCTATGTCAGATATTCTGTAGCATACCTCCACCCATCAAATCAATTACCCACACTTGTGTACAGGGGGAGGATTCTGCATGCTTGTTATCAGGAGCGTGAATCCCAAAGATCAGCTGTGTTTGTGAGCCGGAATAACATCATTTGTTTTGCAGCTTAGAAATGGCAGCTTCCAACATTTCCTCCTCTTCATTCCACTTGGTGTGCATGTCTACCTTCAACCCTGATTGGCTTGAAAGCAGTGACATGAGTAATTTCACAGAGGGTTACACAGAGGGAGCACGCTAATAAGAATGAAAGACGCACCGACAAGCGGCGCACTCGGGATAACCTCTCGCTCGCTGTGTGCCACCTCAGCCGGATCTTTATTCACTGCTTCAGAACCTCCCCATAAACAAAACCTACCCCGAGTCCCAGTGAGATCAACGAACAAAGACCGTGTGAACTTGCACAGAATTTCAGTCGTGGTTGCTACATCTATCTGTGCACGACTCCCCCCCGACACAGAACAACATCAGTGCGTACAAGCTGACAGAGGTTCAGCACGAGGACGGCTGTTACTGCAACACCAGAGCCACAAATTCACTTCAAAGTGTCTTTTTTTCTTTCTGTTGACAGAGCAGAGATTCTATTACCATGTATGGAGGTCCAGTCTGTCATAAAGATCCACATGAATCATAATTCGGTGCAGCACTGAGTAATATCAGTGTGTGTGCAGGGTGAACAGCTGGCTGTCACCTAAGAAAAGAAAGTACAGTTCAGCAGTGTTTTTTATTCATTTTCATAATGAACTGGAGGGCCGTCTAACAGTGAAACATCATGACCGCCTGCTGAAGCAGCCCTGACCCACTGGACCCCTGCAGGTGTGCTGTGGTGACTGCACCCAGGTGTTATCAGCAGATCCCTTCCTGCGCGCTGTGAGGTGGGCCTCCGTGGGTCACATTTGTCCCACCGATGCGCGATCGCTGGTTTGAAGTGATACTGACCAGACTGGGAAACCCCACAAGAGTATTGAGCATCACCATTTGGATCTCGTCAAACTCAAATCCTCACGTTTTTCCTCCTTTTTAACACATCAACCTTGAGGACAAAATGCTCCCTTGCTCCTGATAGTCCACCCGCCAACAGGCGCCAGGATGAAGACATAATCAGTGTGTTTCACTTCACCTGTCAGCGGTGCTGATGCTGCGATGGATCAGTGAAGATGCTTTCCTGACATACGGGGAAGAGAAGAAAAGGACAACAGCGCACGAGAAATCGTTTCCATGTGATTACATTTTTCTCATGCGATATGAATAAAGTAAACACCCTGTTGCATGGCTGCTCTCTCTGAGTGTCGCCACAGCACAACTCCTGCCACCATCTCAGCCTCTCATCCTCTTCTGTCACACCTGCCCTGTCCATCAATCTTCTCGGTGGTCTTCCTCTTTTCCTCCTGCCTGAGAGCTCCATATTTAACATCCTTCTTCCAGTTTACCAACCTGATCCACCACCTCTTTTCTTCCCCTTTCTCCTGCTCATTGCTTTCAGTGGTTGGTAGTTGAACTCCTGCACCTTCACTGCCTCTGCTCCCCATTCACATGTGTTCTGTCTTTATTCCTCCTTTCTCCAGTGCTTATCTCCACCCCTCCCTTCTCTTCCACCCGCTGCCATAGTCCACAGAGAGTCATCTGGCAGCCTCTGGGGCTTCCAGCTGTTCCCTGATGTAATCCCATTACTCCTATGCACACCTCACCACTGGCTCACTGCTACACCTGACACATCCTTCCCATCTTTGATCCCTCCACCCATCATACAAGTCCTTGTCTCCTTCCTTAGCCCCACCTGCTGTCATGATCCTGTCATGGCCCAGTGTGCACGATGTTTGTTTTATTAGGATTTGGGTTTGCTTTGTTCCCTCTTTCCCTCCTGCTGCCCGTCCCATGATCTGTCTTCAAGTGTTCTTCTTTTGCTGTCATGTCTTAGTTCCTGGTTTCATGTCTTATGTTTGGTTTGTCGTCTCGGTGTTCCCTGTGTGTTGCATTTAGACGTTTGTCATGGTCTGGTTTTGTTCCCTCTGTGTTAAGTTTGCGTATGCATTGTGTTTTGCCACTTCCTGTTTTATTTTGACGATCTTGTGCGCTTTGTGCTTTGTATTCAGCTTTGCTTCCCCTTGCCTCGTTAGTGTGATTTTGTTCAGCCTTGCTCCCCTCCTGTTGCCCGTTCCCTCATCATGCCTTTGTGTATTTAGTGTTTGTTTCTCCCTGGTTCTTGTTGCGTTGTTGTCTATGTTTATCCCTGTTATCAGTGTGTGTGTGTGTGTGTTGTTTGCCCCTCTCCCAGGCTTTGTGTTTGCCTTTTGTACCCTGGTCGAGATCTCGTATGCCTTTGTGAATCCTAGTTTCCAGCCCTTAAGTTCAGTTCTGTTTGTGCGTCCATCCCCTCACCACACAGCCCCTAACCCTGACAACCTACTACATGCCTTTCCATTTGCCTTGGCCTCCTCTCTCTTTGCTTTTTGCCGACTCCAAGGCCTCCTGAGCACTTTCTTCATCTCCCTAACAATTCCCCCTTTTTTTTGGGCCAAATTCTTCCTTTGAATACTTTTATCGTTCCACTGTTAAGTCTCCTCGTCTTCCTTCCTTTGTCCATTGAATACACCAAAGGCCACTTCCTCTGTACTTTCCCAGTAATGTGGTAACTACTACCACATGTCTCAAGACTACCACCCAGTGCTGCCTGGCTGCTTTCTCACCTCACACCATTTTGCAGCCTCCTATCTCTTTCAGATCTTCAGACACTTCCTCTGCTCTTGTGCGTCACACTCTGTGAAGTCTGTGTCCACCACGGCCATCTCCATCCTTTCAGTAAATCCACTAGCATCGGTCCTTCCCCTCCTCAACACCATATCTAACACCTCCGTGTCACCTCTGTTCCCTTACCTGCCTTACCTCTTTCCCCTCTGGGAACTCTATACCACTTCATGCTATTTACTGCTCTAACAGATATCTGAAGTAAATCAGTCTACACAAACAGGGCGTCTTTGTGAAGTGCTAATTTGCCTTTGCAAAGAGGTCAAACAATGCAGAGTACAGGAGCAGTCTGCTCAGTATTCAACTAGCATAGACTCAGGAATCAGTCATCTACCTGCTGTGGTCACAGACCTTTTACAGACGAGTTTATCTGGTAATAGGATTATATGACGACAAACATGATCGGGTAGAGGCGTGTATCACTATTTTATTTCTGTCAGGTGACAATCTGCCTGAAAGGAATGATGGGGTATGAGGTGTGATGGCCCAAAACCTTAAACTATAAACTACAGGACAGGTTCTCTTCATCTTCCAGTGTAGATAGGTATCATTCAAAAGGTCTTTTAATATCTAACGATCAAATAATTGTGTGGCGCTTCATAGTAAACGTGACGGTTTTAAAGGGTCAGAGGTTCATATGCTTTACATGGATGATTCCTGCTTCTCAGAAACACTAAAAAACGTCCTCATTGCATTTTTATCACTGCAGAGGAAACAAATGTTCTTTATCCTGTCTCTGCAGAGATGTGTGCAGCTACGGCATTAGTCACAGCGTTGATATCATTACTGACGATATGAAACACAAAGACCTGGTAATTAGTCACACACGAGGCCCCTGTTAGTTAAATGAATAAACTGTTAAACTGCCAGGATGTTTCTTCAGACTTCAGTCCAGTAAATGACACCAAACTCATGCATGAAAAAGATCAAGCTGCAGACTGGAGATTTGCACAAGATCTGCAGCTGTGCTGTCCCTAATGTTGTGTCAGTAGAAGAATCTGTTATGCCCAGCTTCCCCCGAGGCCGGGGACGTTAACATCCCTCCTTAGCTTTTTCTCTGTCCCCATGTTCCACCTCAAACTTTCACACATGTAATGCTTTCAGCTCATTTTCCACTTCAACAAACTCCTCGGTTCATTTTTTCTCGGCTTTTCTCTCTTTTATTTTGTAATCCATTTCCTCTTCACCTGAATTGGCAATAGTCTCACATTAAATCTACCTCCTCGTGATAACAGTGATAACTCCGGCTCTACGTTTTCCCTTCGTATGAATCACATTTGGAGACCTGAATCTATCAGATCAGCCGGGTTGGGCTTCTCTTTAGCTGCTGCACTTCATCTCTACTCTGCCGTGATCATCACTGTAAGCCCAGCTCTTTTTTGCCATGATGTGGTGGGGTAGTTAATACAGGGAGAAGTTGACTTAGCCCTGTAGTGGCCAATAATAATAATAATAATAATAATAATAATAATATAATTAATAATCTATTAATTAATAGATTATTATTAGTACACACATGTGGACATGCACAATCATGTACAGTGGGGGTGTGGGAATGGCACAAAAGCTATAGCTTTGTAATCCTCACCCAGAAGTGCTCTTTAGCTAGTGAGAGTTTTGCTTGCCAGATCTGTCTGTGTCACGGTCAAGGGGCTGTGTGTGGCGAGGGGTGGACCCAAACGCAGGACGCGGGAGATGGACCTTAAACTCAAACAGCTTTATTCGCTGAAGAGCCGAATAACACAAAATAAAAACTCGAAATCTTCATCAAAGCTAGAACAGAAGGCAGAATGCCAAGCCTGGGAGACAAGTGGAAAAAAACACAAATAATTAACTGGGGAAACACACAGCTACCAACGCAACAAGGATCAGGGAGAAACACAGGCCCTGAATACACAAAGGCATGATGAGGGAAGTGGAAACATGAGGGGAGCGCAGCTGAACACAATACACTGATGAGACACAAGGAAGCAAAACTAACTACAAAGCACAAAGAAAACAAGATCGTCAAAATAAAACAGGAAGTGGCAAAACACAATGCATACACAACCTTAACACAGAGGGAACAAAACCAGACCTTGACAAACTCTAAATGGAACACACAGGGAGATGACAAACCAGACATAAGACATGAAACCAGGGACTAAGGCACGACAGCATATGTTTAACAGAAAGACAAAAAGAACACAAAAGACTGGGCGAACTAAAACCCTAATACATAATAAAACACAAACATACTACACACTGGGCCACCAGCCCAGGATCATGACAGTCTGCAGTGTCCATTGCTGCCCAGATTCCGTTAAGTGCCGGAAAACCTAGACATGAGCGCAGAGCATGGTGAGTAAGTTTAAAGGGCTTTTTATTTGAAACAAAAAATCTTTTAGGAAGGGATTCTTGATGTGGTTGGAAAACCAACGACAAGTGAGCCCAACTCATGCATTCTATCTGCTGCTGGCAAAAGCACAGCAATCCTTGCAGGTTTAAAGGGTTGAGCAGCTGCACCGGCGTCACCACTTGCAGTGCAATGACCTTCAGTTGACTTGGGAGAAGCAACAATCTCTTATAGCCAGGATCTAATCAATGCAACAGCAAACAGATGTGTAATCGGGTGCAGGAACTCAGGTGCTTGGCTTAAAAGGGAGTAAATTTCGCTCTCCAAAGCCCTCGTGGCTTCCCCCGTACCTACTGAAAACACCACATCATTGAAACTGGGTGGCTTTGCTGCACCCAGTCAGCAACCCTGGCCTCATGGACTTAGATTGCTTTATGGTCACTGAACATTGCAGCCACCTTTCAAAAAGACATATATACATTATACTGTACATGAACAATAGGAAAATATACAATAAGTTAAAATTAGAACAAATGTGCGGAGTAGAGCAGGAAGAAAGTCAACAAATTTCACATCTGAACTTTAACTACAAAAAACAAACAAACAAGGCTGTTAAAATCTGAATCAAAATGCAAATAAATAAAAAAATTAAACATGGGCAAAATTACAAGGATTTCCTTTGTCAACACCCTCAGCAGCGGGTGTGGCAGCAGTAGGGGTGAAAGGCTTTTTGCTGTAATGCTATTGTCTCTGCAGAGTCTGAGATCTGATCAGGCTTCTTACAAACCATGGGCTCAATTTCAGACAACATTTTATACATTGAAATTTAACCAGAAAAGGGATCATTCCTCATTCATACATCTGAAATGTAACATTATCTTAATATGTCCCTTTAAGACCAAAGTAATATCAAAGAAATGATCTTGCATCAACAGTGATGATCGCTGAATAATATTATATTAAATCTGATGTAAGCAGGTACTTATAGGCCAGAAACTGTTGTTAATATGCCTCATTTCCCGGCGCTCTCATTGGTTACTGTGTGTGTGTGTGTCGGAGGGTTATGCGTCTGTGGTTTACGTGTGTAGGGTGAAGGAAATGTTTGCACATGCATTTATTTGAATTCAAAGCATGTTAAGATGACTTCAGATAAAACATGTTACACAAATACGACCAAATCAACTTGTCGTTTAAAGCTGAGGTTCCCAAACTATTTCATCAGGTGTAAACCAACAGCCAAATGAACTCCTTTATAAGCACTACAAGGAATGTTACAAACACACTTTTATAAACTGAATATTATTTAACCACCAATGACAAAATGTGCATGAAATGCCAGTTTTGACAGTATGAACTTGTTAGAGGTGGAGACGTAGGATATTTCAATATTTTATCCACTATTTGTTGCTAACACTTTAAATCATTTGTTATTGCTTTCACACTCGCAGTTCTTTGTTTGGTGCAGAAGTTTAATGGTTCCAAAAATTGGAATAAAATATCCAAAAGCATGATCAAAGTAATCTTTTAAAATAATCTTTTTTTTTTCTTGGCCTGTCACATCTGGCAATTTTTGCAATCAGAATGATGATCCAAATGCACTGTTGTACCAAACATATTTGCTTTTCCAGGAAGATCTCTATACTGTAGGTTTTCTATAGGCTAGTCTTGTTAATGTTTGAATTTTTATTTCTATTTTATTTATTCTTGCCAGATCTGAAAGACAGGAAGGAAGAGAAGAAGAGGCATAGAGAGAGAAAGAGACGAGAAAAAGGTAGATAGATAAATACGCATCCATACACATTTACATACATATAAATGCATATACATGGTAAATGGTAAATGGACTAGCTCTTATATAGCGCTTTTCTACTCTGACTGAGCACTCAAAGCGCTTATACATACATACATACATATACACATACACACATGCATACAGTCTTGCTGTAGTTTGTAGTGATGTGTGTGTGTATGTGTGTTCCTCTGTCATGGAACATACTTAATAATGAGGGCAAGAAGCCAAAACCACCCCCCTCGGGATCCAGAGGCAAATGAGCTGTTTGTGATGAATGCCGTAAATTACACAAAAGTATAACACAGCAGTTTTCTTATTAGTACATCTGTGGTTCTCACTTTCTTGTATTATAAAACTGTCATGAAAACTATAACAGTTTGAGTAAATGTAGTGTTTACCCTGCCCATTGCCCGGGCCCTTAGAAGTGGGCAAACAGTTAAGAAAATTTATGGTTGGATGAACCTTACTTGACTTAGAAATTATTCAGTATTTAAATTCTTTCTTTCCACAGGATTTTGAGCAAAAGCTGAAACAAACTACTGAGGTTGTAGATGGAAATATGACAGGGAAATGAAATGCAAACTTTAGTCATTTCACATCTGCACTTTTCCTACAAAAAAACAAACAAACAAGGCTGTTAAAACCTGAATCAAAATGCAAATAAATAAAAATTAAACATGGGCATAATTACAAGGATTTCTTTGTATCTCCTGCAGAGATCTAAATGCATCATAATTACATTAAGAGCACAGTATGGAAATTAGTATAATCATGAGTTAAATACAAGTAAACTGAGTTATATCGTACTGAATTGGCACAATCTCCTCCTTCTTCAGAAAGTCTTTCTGCTAATACAGTAGAGTACTGACTAATGTATAATATCAATATAAAATGTGGAATTCTGAAATATAGATTAGCAATGGGCATTTAATGACAGTTACTGGGTGGGTTCATCTGCCATAGTTACAGAAAACACAGAAAATAAACAAATTAATAACCGACAAGAACATTTACACATTCAACCCTCTCTCCCCCTCCCTCTCAGCTCATCTACAATCAACATCTTTCAGTTACAGTAATTTGAGAAAGCAGCAGCATAAATGTCATTTCCTACAAGCTCATAAAACCCCGTGGAGATGGCGAAATGCCTCTTGTAGAAAAAGGGCAAATAGAAACATTAATAACTAACAAACGCAGGTTTACAAACAAAAATATGACATCAAAGTCATTTTCCATCCATTTAAATTACTGTCATCTGATAATACTTAAAAATAGTTTATATGTAGAACTACTTGGCACACCTCAATCCTAAAAATAAATAAAAAAACAAACATCATTTTCCACCGAATGTTAATAACATGGGAATTACATATATTATGTGTTGTCAGAGTCTTTATTAAATCTTTTTTCTTTATTTTTACAAAAATTTGGCACTACTGAGAAGACCAAAAATGTCCCCACCCATTTTTACCACAGTGAGATTTCCTGTGATAAGAAATTGTGCACGGCTTCAGGGTCACGCTGCAATAACCATGTAGCTCACATGTATTACTATTACGACTTTGCCTCAAAGCACCTCACTCACCTATTTCTGTTGTTACATTTGCACAGTCACCATAATCTTTCATCCATTTTATTACTAGACATGAATACACTGGTCAACAGCCGGTCAGGGTGAGAATGAGGCTTTAGTCAAACAAGATGCACCATTATTGTATGATTCACATCATAAAATGTCTCTGGGCATCATTCAAAATAATTTGTCAGCTTAATCAAAGATGTAAAAATCAAAGGAGAAAAAGTTCAATTAAGATGCAAAAATAGAACTTATCTGTTATTGACCCGTTAAATTGTTTGACTTAATTATTTGTGATATAGTTTGCCATTTTTTTCAGCTGAGTCTTTTGTTCTCTGTTATTTATTTCCTTCCAAATCAAATTCTGCAGCAAGTTGTATTTTTCTTTTTTCCTTTCAGACACTGCAAACAGTTAAACTAGAGTAATCACAAGAGTGAAAAAATACACCGAAAGCCTCTCATCACGGTGACCAACAGCTATGACTCATCTGTATCTTTTAAAAAGAGTCATTAATATGTTTTCTTTTTCATATAAAGGTTAATTACTTCCTGGGAATCACCATTTAATCTTTTGGCAACTTTATCTGATAAAAAAAAAACAAAACCTAAAAAACAAACAAAGAAACCTAAATATATATTTAAATTTGCATTTTCATTTTCACATATTTTGTCTCGCTTTGGACTCTGATATCTTATTGATATACATTACCTTGCGAAATATTCGGCCCCCTTGAACTTTTCAACCTTTTGCCACATTTCAGGCTTCAAACATAAAGATATAAATTTTTTTTTTTTTTTGTGAAGAATCAACACGTGGGACACAGTTGTGAAGTTGAATGAAATTTATTGGATGTGTCAAACTTATTTAATAAATAAAAAAACTGAAAAGTGGGGCGTGCAATATTATTCGGCCCCCTTGCGTTAATACTTTGTAGCGCCACCTTTTGCTGCAATTACAGCTGCAAGTCGCTTGGGGTATGTCTCTATCAGTTTTGCACATCAAGAGACTGAAATTCTTGCACATTCTTCCTTGCAAAACAGCTCGAGCTCAGTGAGGTTGGATAAACAGCAGTCTTCAGCTCTTTCCACAGATTCTTGATTGGATTCAGGTCTGGATGTTGACTTGGCCATTCCAACACCTGGATACGTTTATTTGTGAACCATTCCATTGTAGATTTGACTTTATGTTTTGGATCATTGTCTTGTTGGAAGATAAATCTCTCTCCCAGTCTCAGGTCTCTTGCAGACTCGAAAAGCAGGCCCAAACCATGATGCTGCCACCACCATGTTTGACAGTGTGGATGGTGTGTTCAGGGGGATGAGCTGTGTTGCTTTTACGCCAAACATATCATTTTGCCTTGTGGCCAAAAAGTTTGATTTTGGTTTCATCTGACCAGAGCACCTTCTTCCACATGTTTGGTGTGTCTCCCAAGTTGCTTGTTGCAAATTTTAAACAAGACTTTTTATGGATATCTTTAAGAAATTCCTTTCTTCTTGCCACTCTTACATAAAGGCCAGATTTGTGCAGCGTACGACTGATTGTTGTCCTATGGACAGACTCTCCCACCTCAGCTGTAGATCTCTGCAGTTCATCCAGAGTGATCATGGGCCTCTTGGCTGCATCTCTGATCAGTCTTCACCTTGTTCGAGATGAAAGTTTAGAGTGACGGCTGGGTCTTGGTAGATTTGCAGTGTTCCGATACTCCTTCCATTTCAATATGATTGCTTTCACAGTGCTCCTTGAGATGTTTAAAGCTTGGGAAATCTTTTTGTATCCAAATCCGGCTTTAAACTTCTCCACAACA
>VUQK01039911.1:0-12469 GCA_015106715.1 Bujurquina vittata
TATTTTTGGTAGATGAAGAACTTTGATAGAAACATCTGGGTAAAACTACTCCGTATGGATCAGAGAGAAGTGAAAACCCCCAAGGAAAGTTCAAAAATGCCTCTTTTTAACATTAAATAAACTGGCTCTCAGTTGATCACTTATTTTTGGGCTTTTAATGACCCTGCTAGTGTGTTTTCAGCAGAATTTGGATACTGAGAAGGACAAGATTATGGCAGAAAAACCTTCATGTTTGGGTCCTTCTAACAAATGACAAAGGCTGCACATCATATTCATTTTATTTATTGCAAAACATGAAAACAAAAAAGATGTCAATAAAATACAAAAATAAATGTTCAAATAGTGGGTCTTGAGAAGCTGCTACCCCCATGCAGCACATGTAATACAGAATGCAATGATTTCTTTGTTGTCAGCCTCTGAGCCGGGGGGTGTGAGTCAACTGTATATGCATGGATGTGTCCAGACGTGAGAGGGATGTCAGCGCTTCCGATTCAGTTAAACTATCGTAAATGAAATTGGCTTTCTGTAATGTGTATTTCTGCAGTAGTTATTTTAGGACTTTAGCATGTGAAGGACAAATACATTTAATCTGAATGTGATGTTATGCAATAATCTTGCTCTCCTGCATTCTCCTCTTTGTTCCAATTCAGTTGCTATTTTGTCTAGTCACTATTTAGGTTTCAGTGGGGACGCATGTAAGAATTGGCTCATCTTTTTTAGAGCTATGTTTCATGTGATACAAATATCTAACAAAAATAGGGGGGAAAAACATTTGAGCACTTAGTTGGATCCTTGGCCAGGAAATTCCCTAGATCTTAACCTGATCAATAATCTACGGTTAATCCTTTAAAAAAACAATCAGAAGTCCACAGACCTTAATCAGCTTTAAGAACTGATGAAGGAGGAATGGATGGCTTTATTGCTTTCACCCCAGACATTCAATAAAATCCAGAAAATGTCTGTTACAGACTTTGTGGTGGAATATTATCTCCACAAAGTGGGACACCTTTCAGTCTTACCTTGAGCTGCAGCATTACAGTTTCACTGATCCACCAGCAGGGGAAGAACCATATGTTAAAGTACAGAGACATCTGGAGCTGGAGGCTTGGCAGAACCTGTTTGTCTGAAATCAAAACAACAGAGCATGCACGGACCGAATCAACAACCCAAATACAAACAAACTACCGGGAAGCTCTGTCTGAGTAAACCAAAATGCAGCCATTCGTGCTGCTACATCAATGCTAACATCAATGCTAGTTCACCAGTGAAGGCTGCATTTACCGTGCGGCAAAAACGTGTCGCCCTCTTCAGAGAAAGGCTCCGTCCGACTCTGGTCAAACAGAACGGTGCGAGAAAAGTCTTCTAAACGTCTCCTCAGTGTCTCCGGTAGCTCCATGCTGCGAAACGCTCCCCGCTAAACACAAACATATCAACGGGAATAGCACTCCGCCTTTTCCTCCTCACCGGGAACGACGCTGAAGGCTGCCGTCGTTTCTATGGCAACTGGGCAGAATGTTCATGTGCAACCATGGCAACATTGTAGAGTGTTCACTATCAAAGTGGCAACATGGCGGAATGTTCATTTTAACTGTGACAAAACGGTACAATGTTCACGTCCATCATGGCGGAACGGAAAAAAAAACTTTTCAGTGTGTCAAGAGGAGGCTGTTAAATACTCAGGTTAGCTTAAGTTACTAGAAGTAAAGTGTGTCCGCATACACAGCTGTGCTCCTGCCTCCAGCTATCAGAATATCAGCGTGGAAACCACATTTCAGTTTAACGTTACTTTTAGAGCTTGTTCTGTGGCAGTAAGTTCAGGCGTATAAGAGAGTGATCAGGATTCAAACTTATATCAGTAAGATGGTGCGCAGTTCACTGAACCGTGCATATGCACCGGTGCCTCAAGTGTTGTGGTTTGGCCACAGTGGGAAGGATGAGCTCTGACTAAGCATTCCGCTATTTCAAAAATAGCCAGATGGAAAGCAGGAGTTATTCTGACCAAGAAAAAAATGGTCACGACTAAACTTGCTCAAAAACCCTGATACTTTGACACATACGTAATTCTTCCATTTACAGTTAATGTTTGACTCGAATGGTGGGAGTTGAACATGCTGTTTTCCCCGCTTAGAAAAGTGAAGGAGACTTTTTGTGTCCTCCTACTAGGAACAGGCTCTGTGTAAGCCACTCCTCTTCCACAGAAATTGAAACCAACTTGTCGGATTGTGGAGGGAGAAAATGGCCCACACTCTGGATCTGTTTGAGTGCTCCATATGCTTAGGGTTGCTGGAGGATCCAGTGACTACTACCTGTGGACACAGCTACTGTATGAAATGTATCAATACTTTCTGGGATACAAAACAAGACAAGAGAAGAAATTACAGCTGCCCTCAATGCAGGCAGACTTTTGACACGAGGCCTGTTCTGAAGAGGAATGCAATTCTGGCTAACCTGCTCGAGGAACATGAGAGGACAAGCAGACAAAGAGCTGCTCCTTCTGCTGCTGCTGCTGCTGCTGCTGCTTGTGGTGAAGACATTTATGCTGCATCTGGGGATGTGCAGTGTGACTTCTGCACAGGGACAAAACGTAAAGCTCACATGTTCTGTCAGGTATGTTTGGCCTCTTACTGTGAAACCCATCTGGAACCTCACTTTCAGGTGCTGCCGCTACAAAAGCACAAACTGATAAAAGCTTCTACAAGGATCAAAGAAAGGATCTGTGGCCGTCATGACAAACTTCAGGAGATTTACTGCCGCACTGATCTGCAGTTCTTGTGCCTGTTGTGTGCAGTGGATGAGCACAAAGGCCATAACACTGTATCAGTTACGGAAGAAATGCAGGTAAGTCCGTTTATTCCCATGTTGCAGTCATGCGGTACCTGTCCTTTATGAGGTTCTGAAAAGACCCTGCATTTGTTTAACAGAGACACCTGGAAAAGACTAAATGGGAAATTGGAGACAGAGTGCTGACTTCAGAGGCCAAACTGAAGAAGCTAATGGAAGCTGCAGTTTCTATAAGAGTGAGTGTTATCCACAAACATAAATATCCCTTTTTTTTTACTTAGGAATTATTATTATTGTTGTATGCATAGAAGCAGCACCGACTTCTTTGCATACATCACTTTTCACGTTTAGTCGGTTTTATTACTGTAGCAGTCATAGCAGGCAAATAGCGCATGTTTCCTACAGGATGCTGCCTGGGAGGCGTGTGACGACTTTGAGCGAGCCTGCGAGGAACATATTCTTCTGTACACCCACTTCATGAGGAAGAGGTGCTCTGAGATGAGAGAGAAGGTCGGAGAGGCTGAGAAGGCTGGAGTGGACTGGACTGAAGGTCACTGCAGGCAACTGAAGCGCAAAGTGTCTGAGTTGAGGAGGAGAGAGAGTGAAATCTGCCAGCTTTCACAAACAGATGATCCCATTCAGTTTCTTCAGGTGACTGTTTCTGTTTGACACTTTAGGCTTATGATTCATTTTGTATCCAGGTTGTGAGGCTAAATATAAGAAAATGTTTGCTTTTGCAGGGATTCCAGGCCCTGGGTGACCTCCCTGCCCTCACAGACTCACACAGAGGAATTGACAACCTGACAAAGTTTGTCACTGAGCAAAAAGATAAAATGAAAAAGATGTGCGACCAAGAAAAAAAGGATCTGAAGGATTTTTCAGAAAAATTAATCGGTAACTATAATGAATTGATATTTTTAAACCTATTAATTCTGGTCTTGTCTGTTTCCTTTAAACACATTTCTTTGTTTTTTATTGAAGTGGTAAAAAGGACGAGGCTGCAGAAATTTACCAGGACAGAAATCCTGGAAAGATATAAGAGTAAGCATGATGGTATTGATCTTTGCATAAATATTACAGACATGTTTGAGTTGGTATTTTATAATCAGTGATTGTTTCATCTTCAGACTCCAAAGTGGATGTGAATCCCAACACTGTAGCAGCATGTCTTCACCTCTCCGATACAAAGAAAGAGATATCATGGTGCGGCAGGGATCAGGCTCATCCAGATCACCCCGACAGATTCACCTACTTTACCCAGGCTCTGTGTAAAGAGGGCCTCAGAGCAAACCACTACTGGGAGGTGGAGTGGGATGGTGGCATTGTTGAGGTGGCTGTGTCGTACAAAGGCATAGAACGAAAGGGTTCCGGGAAACATTGCTGTTTTGGTCACAATGCTCTGTCCTGGAAATTAATCTGCTCTTCTTCTGGATGTACGTTCTGGCACAACAATCTTCACAAAGGTCAAATTCCTCCAGCTCATTCCCGCAAAGTAGGGGTACACCTTGACTATGAAGAGGGAAAGCTGGCTTTCTACAGCATTTCTGGGCTTGGCAGTTTCACACTGCTGCACCAGATCCAGACCACCTTCACCGAGCCCCTCTACCCTGGGTTTTCTGTTGATTTGGGTGCAACGCTGAAAATATGCAGCATCTAATTTTCTAAACATTAAAAAGTATTATCTTCAGAACATTCTGCACATGTAAAATTCAGAGAGAGAGAAAATAGTGCAATGTTTTCCAAACCAGTGCATGTAAGACAGAGTTTTACAGATGCACAGACTAACAAAGGGATAAACAGTATATGTGAGTCCTTTGTTCTTCCTGAAGAATTAAGAATCAAAAAGTAAAAATGGGCATTTCTTTGCTAGCTGCCTTTTTTCTTTTAAATATTGTTAAGACTGCTTCAAATCAAATGTTCTTCTCCCTTTTTTTTGCCTTTCAAATATATTATTACTGCTTTTATAATCTCTTTAATGGCTGTGATAATAACCACAACATGCACAAAACAAATGAATAATTGTAATAATCAGGTATTTCAACATGTGAACAAGGGATCAGGTTTTTTCTTGTTATAATCAGAAGATTCCTAACATTATCAGTGCATATTTTTGTCTTTTACAGCCTATTGTATTATAAACTGGAGGACCAAAATGCCTTATCTTTTTATTGTTTTTAATCCAAAGTGGTTGGAGCTTTTGCTCAATTACTCAAACTGAAAGACTGCTTTAACTTGAATGATTCAAATGAAGGACTGTGCTAATGCTATGTTGTTTACAGATTTTAATAAACTGTTATTTACTTTTTTTTTGTTAAAGTAATGTTACAGTGCACACTTGTGTTCATGCAAAAATAAAACAACATTTTGATGACAAGCAATTAGGGACAAGTTTGATTAAATGCACATTTCCTATATTTTAGTTCAACCCCCCAAAATGCTCAGTTACAACATAAATACCTTAATTCATTAGTGACATTTGTGTAGCAACGGGCCAAAGTGCTGTACACAGCTTAGCAAAATCACAGATATAACACAAGGAAAAAATAAAACCACCGTTAAGACAAAAAGAAAACCAACATCCCAGATTGGAGCGATATGATGGGGCGAGGCCGTGAAGACATTTTAAAACAAAAGGATTTTGAAATCAATCCTAAAACGAACTGAGAGCCAATGAAGCGAGGCCAAGATCGGAGAAATGTGCTCACGTTTTTTGACCCCACCTAATAGTCGAGCAGCAGCATTTTGTAGCATCTGAAGTCGGGCAAGCAGTGTCTGGCTGAGTCCAACATAAAGTGCATTGCGGTAATCTAAACAAGTTGGATTAAAATCTCAAAGTGATGCCCTGAAAGAAATGGATTGACTTTGGCCAGTTGTCTTAGCTGATGAAAGCTGGACTTTACTACTGACTAAATTTGTGCATCCGGTTTAACTTCACTGTCCAGCTTTACACCTAAGTTTGACACTGTCGTAGTCAGATGTTGAGTTAAAGGACCCAGGTCAGCAGTCATTTTAAAGTTATCACTAGGCCTAAACAAGACTTCTGTCTTTTTATCATTCAGGTGCAAAATGTTAACGGACAGGCATGCCTTGATCTCTCCAATGCACTCCAATAGATGGTTAGCAGAATATGCATTTTGCTGCTTCAGGGGCAAATAATATTAACAGCCAATCTAATATCACCTCATAGTAAAATCTTTTTTATGAGACAAATTCCAGCAGCAGCGTTGGTCTGTATACAGAAATAAGACAGTAACAGAAACAAGAATTGGTACCTTGGATATTTTTTTAAATAATTCATTGTAGAAAACTTCACAAAGTTAGATATAGCTAAATATTTCTTGCTTAAAACCTCTATATTTACACATTCATTGAACTTTACACTGATACAAGACACATTTTATATGAGGTATTCATAAACTTTATGTGTATACATTTTTTTAAGACTGGTGTTTAAAAACAGATCACTTTATTGTGAGGACAGCTTGAAACATATTGCTGTGTTGTGATCACAATTATTGCTCAGCTAAGTCAAGTAAAGAAAATAAGAATGCCTGAAATAAAGGACCATTCTTGCTAATAATATATTCTTTATTTAGTTTATTGTACTAATAATCACCTTTTCAACATGGAAATTTTACAATATGCTCTTGTATTCATGGTTATGTAAATAAAACAAAACACTTATGAGAAACAATTCGGCACATGTTAGATTATATGCACGATATCTGTGAAAATGAATAAAATATGCACATTTAATATATTACATTTATACAATTTAGTCCATCATTTCTTTAGGTGCAGATTTTGACTCAGTAACATGCAGCGCCAGCGCCAGTAACAGAATCTCAGGGAAGTCATTCATAAAATCGAACCAGTGGAGTGATCTATGGTGTCGTAGAATCGCACACTGGCCTTGTAATGCAGCAGCTTCTCAGTCAGAGGGCTGATGGTCAGCCCTTTACCCTGAACACTCAGGTCTATGTACCTGCAAAACATCAGGGGAGCCAAACACTTAGAGCTGTCATACATAATGTTCGCAAACATGCTTGTAAAATAAAAATTAAAAAAAGTTTACTCTAAAATCATTTAACATCACTTTCCTACATGCAACTATGTGTTTTCCCGAAACATCAAATGTTTTACCAGCTGCTGAAATGAACTTACAGTTTCTGTTAAATTCAAAATTTATTCCATCCTCCTGTATATTTTATACTGTACCTGTATGATACACTCCAAAACACCAGAGTATTTATAGCCATCAGTGTGGCTAGGAGGAAGAAGAATCTCTCCAAATTGCCATCATGCAGTGTGCTTGGGTAAAAGTTACCTGTAACAGAGTGCCACAGTGGTTATAACTAGTGTCTCTATGTTGTTATGTCTGTATGGTGTGTTTTTTATATATTTTTTTTACCTCCAGAGAGAAAGTATACCAGCTGGATAATGAAGGCTCCTAGAAAACAACCCCCTCCGTAGGACAGAGTGAGGAAGTGCAGGGAAATCCCTCTGATGTGGCTCGGGGTGAGATTGAACGAAATGAGGGAACCTGCCGGAGAGAAGAGAGTGTGATCATCTCTCCTGGTGGTTATTTTTCACATTGTACTCGATTCATAAATCTGAATGATGTGCACAAACAGAACATGGAGACCTTACAGTAAGTCTCTCACTCACATGCAGGGGTGACGAGAGCTTCTGCCAGACCGAGAAGGATGTACTGAGGAGCCAGCTGGAAACACGGCATGGATGACACTTGCAAAACCTTCCCAGACAGTGTCTGATCCACCAAGGGGTAAGACTTCCTTTGCAGCTCAGACAAACCTGCCAGCAAGACTGACAGAGTGGCACACACATGGCCCAGAGCTGGAAGGGGAGGATGGACAGGGTGGGGTGATGAGAGAGGGGACTGAGGAATGGGAGGTTGTGATTACAAGACAAAGAGAGGGAGAGAGAGAAGATGCAGGGATATTTAAGAGAAGAAATTATGATGAAGTGTGGACTAGTCGGTGTGTGCATGTGTAGAAATACTCACTAATGAGCTTTACAGGTGGCGGAGGCTTTTTTTCCATGGACAGGTAGCAGGTCATTGCACACTCCATCAGTGGGGCTAAGAGCAGCAGAGGCAGGATGCTGATCACATTCATGGCACCGATGGGCAGCAGGAGGTCATTCAAGTGAAGGTTGGAGTTCATTGTCTGTATGTAGTAACCTGAGGGGACCTGTGGAAAGCATATTCTTAACCAATCACTTGGACATGATAAAACACGTCAGTTTTCCCATTCATGCTTTGTAATTTCTCAGCGACCTGCCTGTGTGATGCAGGCTCTGTACAGCAGCTGAAGCCCATAAAGAGGGAAGAGCTTGGCCAGGACTTTGACATTCTCTACATGAGTCTCACTGTACCGGCCACCGTTGTTCTCTTTTGCCCGATCTAGCCAAGATGCCACATGTCCACTCAGGTAGCGATAGCGGAGGCAACACATCTTTAGAGAGTTCAAGAAAACTCCCAGTGTGGTCAGTAATGATCCACCTAAGAGAAAGCACAAAAACATAAATAAAATTCTATCTGTGGTCTTCACCAAAAAAAAAAAGAAGCACAGAATGAGGGTTTCTTTCTCTCCTTTTTCTTTTTTTTAAAATCTTTTTTTATTTTTAGCATGTTACCTTTCTTGGGCTTGTAGGTGAGCTTGCTGCGCATCATGTGTATGGCGATGAGAGCCAGCAGCACAGATGTGAAGGGGATGAGGAAGCCTAGATTTTTGGCCACAGATTGTTGGATGTAAGCAATACCCAGAAACACAATAGTGGAATTCAGGTTCACCAACCAGTAGAACCTAAATGAGAAAAAAACAATCAAACTTACAGTAAGCCACTTGTTATTAACAAATAGTAAGTATTTTATTTTATTTTCTAGCACCAGTCTCGGCCACCAGGGTCATCAGAAGTAAAGTATTTTTATTCTGAAATCAAAGCAAACAGAACTATAAATGAACTTCCTAAGAAATCCTGTTGGCTAACCACATGGATGACTGTGCCCAGGTGGTGTTACCACCTACCAATTGAAGAAGGTCAGGAGCTGGTGCTGGTTGTAGCCCTGCAGGCTGTAGGCTCCCATAGGGCAGAGGATAGCTCGGATGCCACCGATGCCCAGCGCAGCAGCCAGGAGGCCAGTGTAAAACAGGATCTGCTGCTCCCGAGACTCCAGGTGGTGGGTCATGTGGTGATTGCTGATGTAGAAATCCTCAAAGGGAAATGCCACCACAGGCAGCATGGCTGTGCCTAAAGTAGCATGAGATTGCATGGTAGGTGCAACTAGATGATTCTGCATTTCACTGTCAGACATTTTCTTTTTGTCAGCTGGTTGATTTGACACACATTTGCAGTCAACATTACTGAAACAAACACAGAAGTGCAAGCAGCACTGCTGTTTTCTTGGAATTTGAAAATAAACATAAATGGACTGTAAAAAGTGAGAACAGCCGCTGTCATCTTATCATCAGATCTTACTCCGTTCTTATATTCTTCTATAACAGCAATACGTAAATACTGCTTAGAAATCATGTCTAAAAATTCTTGACAACAGCCAAATTGTGTCAACCTTTTATCTGTTGTCTTACCAAAGAAATGAAGAAAAGCACACGCGTATAGCACCTTAGTCCTCCCTAGGCAGGTTTCTGCAAACCAGCCAACCAGAACAGGGCTCAGAGTGCAGGCTCCTATGAAGCACAGATTGACTGTTGCGGCCAAGAAGTTGTCATATCCAAGCTTCACAGTGCAGAAGAGAATCATGTTACATACAATCCCAAAGAAAGTGAATCTTTCAAACAGCTCTACAAGAAGTACACAGATGATCACTTGGAGCTTCTTGCAAGACTTCTTTGGTCGTCTCTGGTCTAGATGAGGGGTATGGGAGACAAGTTGCACCTGACTTCTGCCCCCTGGCAGTCTCTTAAGGTCTCCTGCTACCATTCCGTGCAGCTCTTCTGCTTGGTGGGTTTAATGCTGTCACTAAAGAGCTCTGAATGAGAACTGCTGCCCTTGCTGGAAGGGAGTACCAGAAACCAGAGCTGGAATCTCACAACCTGGTGTGACTATGAAGCCGGACACGTAGGATCAACCACACCCACCTGCTTTCTGCACATGGCCATACCTGATTATCATCCATCATTATCTTACTCAGAACTCTGGATGCCTTACGCAGATCTGATACATTATGCAAAACTCTATAGGGGAGGAGTGATGAACGGGAACTATTTAGAGGGTAACTCTGAAATATTTCTAGCATTTCAAGAGGTAAACATGTAAACATTTTTTCTCTCTCTTTTTTTTTTGATCTCTAAAAGTTCTGTCAAGTTTGCATTATCAACCTGGAAAAAACAGGTTCAGCTCCACCCATAATATGATTATTCACAGATTTGTTGGAAATATGCACAACTGATGGCTCCTTCCCTCCTTCTTGTAATCTTGTGTTTTTAAAAAAAAGAACCCTTTTAATGCATACAACAGTCCTAATTAATATTATATCTTATATTTTCAAATAATAATTCATTGAAGTGTCCGAAAACAGGGAAATAAACAGCAGTTAACATGTTACTGTTTTTGTTATCTCACATGATTGAGATTACCCATGGCTGCTGACACACTAACTGAAAAAAATGAACCTCCCATAGTTTGCACCATAGTTGCAACATGGGAACTCACAATATGATTGTAACATTAAAAAATAAACACGTGCAGAAGGTTTTGCAAACCCTCACAAAATGTTACACGTCTGTGTGAAAGCAGCTCTTCGCTTCACTTCCCTGTACGAGCTCATTTTGACTCGCCTGCAGGTAATTAGAGTGACAATGTTAAGTGAACCAAGAGCTGTGAGACAGGTGACATTTTGTCACTGCAGGAGGTAAACTTGCTGTCCAGTCAAGCACTAAACATTGGAACCGATTACCTGTAAAGTACACAGTCTCAGTCCTTGGTAGCCTTTAAAAAAATATCTACACTGTCTAGATATGCTCACAAATTTAATGATAAATCGTTACAAAAATGCTTCTAGAAAACCGTGCAAGAGCATTCCGTCAATATATTTGATTTATCTAATGTCTTTCCCATTTTTTTTGGAATGTTCCATGGGGTAAAAATATCTATAATTGAAATAAGATAAAATTAGTCATTTTTATGAAACTGCCGAAATCACTGACGCTAAATCATTTTTAAATATGCGTATCCATTTCTTTCATGAAGATGCAGCTAATTTTGCATTATAGCCTAGAAAAAAAATTAGAAATCAGCGATTTCTCGTATGCAGCTGTGTTCAGAAGTTCATGAATGTCATTATAATTTTAGGCTTTTAATTATATCTTTGAATTGTTAATTTTCCAGGCTGGAATGATTGTACAGCATGGTTAATGATTACAAGAACAATAATTGGGTGCACAAGTTTATAATTATTTTTGATTATTTTTTTTAACCATGACATTTATGCCCATGTTAAGTGTATGTAAACTTCTGACCACAACTGTATAGTGTAAAAAACATGACACATGACAAGGGTGATGCCCACTGGATAAGTATTAATAAACCTCAAGGGTTAAAGATTAAGCTGTATTTTAAAATTGGACTGCAATGCCTTTAATTTGATCCATTAAATTAAAAAGTTAGCCTCTTCAGTGAAATTTAAACTGGCAAGTAACATATAAACTCGGGTATTTGTGACATTAATGCTTTAACTAAAAAGCGGAGAATGTGAACCCCGATGAGGATTCTGTTTATATCTGATGGGTTTAAAAATGTTGCGTGGTGTCGCCGTGGTTACGGACGCAGCGTCCAGCTGAGCGTGTGGGCGTGGTGTATCATGGGAAAAAGTTTTGTAAATCACTTTTAGCTGCTGCACACTCACCGCTGGAAGAGGAGATCAGCTTCCCTGGAAAGAGGGTGTTTAAACTGCAACGTTAAACACAGTAAGCTCCTATTTGCAGTTCCTTTTTCCCCAGGTAAGCTAATTAGCAGTTTTAATACTCCACAGCAAGTTAAACCACGCGTTTATGTTGCTAAAGAGTGCTAAGCGGAAGTGCTAACGTTAGCATGTTGCTAAACACATTTGCAGATCACTATAGTATGTCCGTATTTGGCCTTAGATTAATGTGTGTCATTGGCCATTTCTTTAACATCAGTTCACACACACGCAGGTAACGTAAAGAAAAATCTTGGCGTACTTTGTTTGCTTTTGTGTTGTCCGCTGCAGACACGCCGGATAGTAATGTCTGGAGTGAGGGTACCCAACTACTTCAGCTCGACCCCTCTCAAAGACTTCCAGTCATCACAGGGCTTGGTCGACGGCATCCTACCCGACGACGAAGACTCCTTTTCTCTGCTTTCTCCAATCTATCATGACAGCTTTGACAGTGATGAAGACGACCAGATTTCCATCCCAGCTCAGCAGACTTCACCCGGACAAACGGATGACTCCAGGCTCAGCATTTCACCAATCAGGTGCTGCTATAAAGCTTTAGATGGAGCTCTGACTTGTATGCGGCATGACTATATCTGTATCTGACTGTATTTGTTTTTATTTTATAGTTGCGAGCTACCAAAAGCAGCTTCAGAGCATCCTACACCTTCACCTGCTCTGAGTGCATGGGAAATGTGGTTGGAAAAAATCTTGAGTGATTGTGATTAGAAATCATTTCAATGTTTGGTG
>VUQK01039911.1:27950-45843 GCA_015106715.1 Bujurquina vittata
AGCTGGTGACCTGTCCAGAGTCTGCCCTGCCTGTTTCCCTGTGACAGCTGGGAGAGGCTCCAGCCCCCCTGTGACCCAGAAGAGGATAAGTGGAAGAAAATGGATGGATGGCTGGATGGATGGACAAAAATGATAAAGGAACTGACATCCATTGATTTAAAATCACTGTAAAAGATTTTTATTGGTCCAAAGCACAAAATATCAATAACATTTAGTCCAGTTTTCTAAAATAAATACAGTAGAATAATCATCCATTACTGAGACAAACACAGCTACACATCACAGAAGATATCTGAGTATTATTCTCAGCTGAATCTTAGCTCATTTTCTAGTCCGTAGATTTTTGCCTTCAGAGCCATCAGCTCACCCTGAACCTTTTTGGTCCTGGCATTGGTCTGACGTACCTCATGCAGAATGGCCAAGTCCTGGTTGGGCCCAACATTCAAGGTAACCTGAAGAAAACAGGATCTTTCAGTCAATGCTTATTAAAATGTGATCTCTAACATGACCAATCCGGAGGACTATAAGGAAGAAAAGTTAAAGTTTTGCCTTAAAACAAAATAATTTAAAGTGCTTATAATCTATTTAAAAAAATGTGTTGGTATGTTAAAATCAACTTTCTAACATGTTGAGAAAATGAGTCAGTCTTCAGTCTTTTTACCTTCAGAAGCTGTTTTTCTACATCTTTGAGCTTCTGTCTGAGGAGTTTAAGGTCTGACTTGAAGCCCTCCACCTCCATCACCCTCCTCTTCTCTAAAGCCTGATAACGCTGAGTCATCAGCTGGAGGCGCCTGGCCATTTTCTCTGAACGCTCCTGCACAGATATGCAAAGGATCGGTAAAAATAAACTTGGTGATCATCATCAGTATCAGACAAAATTTACTCATATATGTATATAAGGCTTGTACAGACAGAACCATTAATCAAACCGGTGTACCTTGAATATTTCCCTGCCCACATCCCCTTCCTCTCTGATTTGGGACAGTTCTGTCTCAAAGGTAATGCACTGCTCCCTGTACATGTCTGCCAGACGGTGGGCTTGTTTCAGCTCCTCCTGCATTATCTGATTAAAACAAACAAACAAACAAAAGAAAAACCAAAACAGATTACAACAAACCCAAAAAAAGCCAGTGAATTTCCTCTAAGGAAAATGGTAAAAAAAAAAATTTCAATACCACCTTGCAAAATAGAATCAGAAAGTACTTCTTGGAGACTTTGATTAACATAAACAGGTAGGTAAAGCTACCTTTAACTCCTCCTTATGTTGCTGATCTGTTTCTAGCTGCGGCTGAGGGAGGGTTGTGCTGCCCCTGGGCTGCCACGTTCGCCCCAACTCAGCGCCGACACCCCCCGTCTTTCTGAGACGACTCTGGCAGGAGTCCAGTTCCCTCATCAGGCGATCCTTCTCCATCATCCAGCTCTTCTCCTGAGCTCGTGTGTCAAACTTTAGCTGTAAGAAATCTCTGGTGCTCTCATGCAACAGGTTCTTAGTTCGCTGGAGTCTGATGTGTCAAAAGAGATATATGAAAGTCGGTTTGGAAATTTAATGTCACTTCAAAAAGAAGAGAACAGTCTACAGCTTTTACAAACAGCAGTAAGTCCCCCCAAAATACAGACATAAATTATAAGACCTACTTGTCTGTCAGAGCAGCAATGCGGTCTTGGTCTCTCTGCCGATGTGCCTGGACCTCCTCAGTTTTAATTCTTCGATCCTCCATCAGAGCCTCCACCTGCTCTTTGGCCAGGCGAGTCTGTTCTTCCATTTGAGCCTGCAGCGCCTCCACCTGGAGACATGAAGCACAAAATGTAAACTCAGACACATAACAGAACAAAATATTTGACTTTCTCATAAAAGATTTTATGCATTAAATCTCATTTCTGCACCAATAAAGTGGACCCATACTTGTAGCAACAATGTCTGGTTCTCATTCTTGTATTGTTCCAAGGTCTCTCCATTTACACCATCTGTTGATTTTGCTCTCCTGCCATTCTCTGCAGGAACATGAAATCAAAATGGCACAGTCATTATTTATTACAAAACGCTGGTCTCATCACAAAAATAGTGATGATGGCTTGATTAAAATAAATAAATTTAAAATATCTGATATATGATCACGAATAAATTATATTAACAACATTTAGCTTTTAGCTAATATTATTTTTAGAAAAAATTTTTTTTCAAACCTTTTCTGGTAGCCGAAGGTCTCAACTTTGTTGGCCTGAGACTGAGATTTTCCTCCATTCTGGACTCTGGGAACCTCTGTGAGATAGTGACCTGAAATACAGCAATTTTAGTACCACAGTATTTTCAACTAGTTCAAAATCATGGCCCAAAATAACTGCCTGATGGCATTTCCAGGAAAGCTGGCAAATGGAGGCTTGCTTCTAGAAGAACTTTGCTTTTATAAACAATGCTCTAGTTCTGTATAGATGTATCAATAAGTTATTGAGGTCAAAACATCTACTGTGAAAATGACCTATGATGAAATAAGCACCTTGTGAGGAGGTTCCCGGTGGAAATATGTAATCTCCCCTGTATCAGGACCCACGAGGGCAAGAAGGTGCTGAATTTTCTTCCTGTCCTCCAGCTCTCTGTAAAACAGTGGTGATAGTAAAGATTTAGAGACAGACACACCAACAGATAATGGTGGTAATATGTTATTAAGATATATATCAGACTCTGCACATCTACTGCTATCAGAATCAAGACCAATTTGTTTAGGCCTCTACATTCTAAAATAAATGTTAACACATGCGTCCATGCTCTCCACTGCCTTTAAATGATTAGATATGTAGAAACACTGCATGTTCAGTTGCAATACGCCAGATGGTAATCCATTAGAATTAACTTTTATACAAAAGTGTTCCCTGCAGAAACTATGACTCATCATATCTGCAACATTAATTGTTGTACTTAAGGTTGAACAGCACCTACCTGATCTTTAGTCTGTCGTTTTCTGCATAAAGCCGTAGAGACTGCTCTCTTTCTTGGAAAAGATAGACCTGCATGTCACTCAGAGCACTTTGAAGCTCTGCAATCTCTCCTTCGCGCTGTCGTATTTCCCACTGTAGCTTATGCTTTAAGGGCATAATCAAGAGAGACAAGATGACTTAATACTGGCAAAGATTCTTTGGCATAACTGAAAATCAAAGCCACTTACATCGACTCCCGTCTCTCACCTGGTCTTCAGTAAGACTTTTATACTTTTCCAGCATCTGCAGTAGCTCCAAGTGTTCGCTATCAAACTGGGCGATCTTCTGTCTGTAGAACTCCAGAAGCTCTCTGGATGGACGCAGGTCTGCGAGACGCTCATGGATTGGGGGGAGTGGGGAGTCGAGCTCTTGACCCGGGGTACGAATGTTAATCCTGTTAGAAGAAGAAAGAAAAAAAAACTACATGGAGGATTTTGTAGACGACAATACCTGCACACATTTTTCATTTGGGTAATGAACACTCACAGCTGTTTGGGTCTATCTGTAAAACCTGCAATATCACAACACTTTACCCATGGAATGTAAACTGCACAAATGATTACTTAGGAAATTTAAACCTATTTCAGTAGTAAGACTTAATCCATGTGGGATAAGTCTGAAACAGTGGGGGAACTAGACTGACAGAATTAATCCAAGTATCATTCAGGGAGATTAGAGATAAAAGAATTACTTTGCTTCATTAAGTGCTATGGTAGTATTTTTTTCTCTTGCACAAACATCCAGTATCCAGTGCGTTAATACAGTGTGCATGTTCTTTACCTGTGCGGTGTTGCACGTTTCTTTGGAGAGCCCATCCTACTGGAAACACTGAAAACAAAAAGGAAAATGATACACAGACGCTTAAGTGATTTATAGGGTTTATGGTTGAAGTCTTAACATTTACATACATTAAGAGTCCAATTATGTAACTAGAGACGAAACAGACCCAGCAAAATTGATAAAAGTAGACAATGTAATATTCATTGCAAGAAAAAAATTCAGAGAAAAGCAACAATAATCACTCTTTACACTATTTCCAACCATTATGATACGTTAATTTGGTAAAAACACCAACTAAAACAACCTTTAGGGTGACGTTTGACAATAGTCGTGAAGGTTATACAGAGTTAACAGGAGTCGTGTATCTCTGTTGCCACAGACTGGGCGGCAGGGGGAGCGGGATCAGTGTGGGGGCACAATTGAAACACTTTAATTCCATATTAAGCGATCACATCAATGAGATTCAGTCGGACATACTGAACTTGTACTTCATATAAAGAATAAACTGTGAAAAAGAGCAGGTCGTTGCAAAACAAGTCGCTAGAAAGTATTTTTTTCTTTTCATGGTGGTGAAATCATGTAACGTAAAAAAAATACAATATATAAAGTGGAATAACAGCAGTCGTACATTCATCCTTTTCCCCCTTAAATACATCTTAATTTTACTCACCTGTCGTTGCTTTAACAGAGCGAGCACCGCGGTGTTGTTTTTTTGAAATCAGGAAGTTTCCGCCCCTTTTTCTTCTTCGTAGGAAACAGACACAGGGGGTAAGGCGGTATTTTGCCTCCTAGCGACAGCAGCAACAGACGACGTGTCATTCCATAAAATAACGAAAACACAAGTTCTAATGACAGGTATGTATGTATTTTATTCATGTATTTATATATTTATTTATTCCAATTGTCAGCAGTTTGGTCAAGCCTTCCAAGAAGCACAAGGTTAACTGTCAACCTTTCAAAATAAAGGTCTAAATTTAAAGTTTGATTTGCAATTAAGGAACGAAACAATTAATTTTTTTGTGGATAAGATCTTTTTGAATGTTAAAAATGTATATATTCGAGATAAAGGTCCCTTTATTTCTGACTAATAACCATATTATTGTAAAAATCATAACCGGAAGCTCTGATTGCATTCCGACTATCTTGACGAATTGACCCCGGTCGCCAGCACCAGGATCTCACGTCGGACCTTTTTTCTGGTGTCTCTCAACAATGGAGCGGAAAGTTGCTCGGGAATTTAGACACAAGGTATGATAATAATAACAATATTAATAATAGATGAAAAAATAAACTGCTTTTCATATATGAATTAAATAGATGTTAAATGAAGCTCCTTCTTCTACCTGGTTCTCTCTTCGCTGGCTGGCTCAGGTGTCTGTCTGCCGGTGAGATGTTGCGTAGACAGGCCTGCCCAATAGACCCAGGAAACAGAAGCAACAGCAAAAAACATGTTTAAAAAACGATGCTATTTAAATAGTAACTCAAACACAGCATTAAGAAATAATTTAGAAGTACATTTTGTGTTTAAAGTAGGTCATCTTCAGTTTTTTTTATTTTTATTTGCTGTAAATTAATAGGTTTTTATTTACCTGAAACATCTGCTTCTTGTCTATTGCTTAGGTAAAGTGAGTGTCAGGGGTTTTTGTTAATACTGTTCGTTTTGAATGCACATTTTTCCATATTTTACTTTAAAGCTTAAAGAGGCTGCTGTAGAACATCTTTTGTATATGTTTCCAGTGACTGGCATCTTGTTCTTATTCAGGGAAAATTTACCACAGTGGTCACTATAGTCAACAGCAAACAGTATAAAATGCTATTAGAATCGATTGTATGCAATGTATTAAACTGAAATGATACTATGCTTTGGTGGAAAATTGAAACATTACTTCCCCAAACAATTCACAATGAGCTAAAGATAACAGAGGAAGAGAACACGATATGTTCAAGGCTTTTTTTCCAGCCCCAGAACATGTAGGGATCACCTCAGCCATCTGTGCTGCAGGCAGGCAAGCAGGGTCCGATACTGTAAGCTCTCCACAAAGGGCAGTTTAGCATTAGATAATGTGTCAGATACGTGCAGCTACGCGGAAGTGATGAGACAATTTACGGGTTTAATTAGAGGCTGAGGGGAGAATGAGGCACAATTGAGCTTTGTTTCTGTTGGCGACACTATCATAGTCACTGAACCTTGGTTTGCTTGTTTGGTTGAGCATGTGTGTCAGTTTTATGGCCTGATGTTTCATTTGTTACTATAGTGCTTTTATTTGCATAAAACTCTTTTTTTTTTATATTCTGTATGTACTACACTGTGATAGAGAAGATCACTTTGTGTCTGACCAACAGATTATCTTATACCAAATTGGTTTATGGTGCCAAAGTCTGCAAGAGCAAGAGACATTTATGATTGCAGTAAACATTCTGTTCACACACCCTGTATGGCTCAGTGGACGTACCTTAACTTTAACCCCTGCAGAAATAGCCCTCTGAGTGCGTGTGCTCTATGATACCTATTCTTTAATTTGAGCTCTGATTGTTCAACATGAGGTGTGTGCGTGTGAATGTTCATCTCTGTTTGAGATGTAAGGTGACACTCCTGACCTTCCTACTGCAGCCTCTCCTCATCCCTGCTGCCATTATTTTCTCCCAGTGGTTTGATGGTTCGACACGGGTAGCCCTTTACACATTTAGTCCAAGGACCCTCATCATCCCTAGATTTAGCTAAACCTTAATGTCTTAAAAAGTGAAGCCCTTAGCTTATTTTAGGACTGGTTCAGCCAGAAAAGGAGTGAAATGTGTTATATCAGCGACTGGCCCAAGCGATTCCTCAAAACTATCTTGCTGCAGCTGAGCCGTCATCAGGTTTGTATGACTTTGACATACAAACACACAGGTGGCTCACCTCCTGTTGCCAACAGGACCACAGGGGAGAGGTATGGTGGGTGTGAGTGGGCTTAATGAAAAAAGATGGTATCAGATGCTTGTGTTTTCTTGCAGGTGGAGTTGCTGATTGAAAATGAAGCAGAAAAGGATTACCTGTTTGACGTCCTTCGCATGTATCACCAGTGAGTACCATCTGTCACTGCTCAGCATGGCTACATAGTTGGTATTGCATTTCCTCATGGATTTTGCACACTTTATGACTAAAAAAATTGATTATTATTGATGAGATCATGTCCTGCAATAACATTGCACATGTAGGGACAAAAAGGGTTATAATGAAGCAAATGTGGTGAACACCGTTTGTTGTATTTATACATATTTAAATACAATGCTCCTTTAGCTTTCTCTAACTTTTAACTTTTTCATGATTAATGGTCAGGAGCCATTAATCTTGTCCCTGACAGCTTTAATCCACAGAGACCTCCAGTTTAAACTCTCCTCTCTGTCATGGTTTTTGATAAAAGCTGGTCCTAGAGGACATGAGAGGGGGGAGAGAGAGGTCTAGGTTTCAATTAATCTTTGTACAGAGGCAGAGTCCTGTGACCTTATTGGTTAAGCCTCTGATCGGTTTCCATTGAGCTCCGACAAGCCTGGCCAGTTATCAACAAAAGCTCTTTTTATGTTCAACCTACAAATGGAGCTAAAATGGCACATATTAATTATTCAAAACGGAGGTGACATGGAAGGATTTTATGCCATAGCTTTTGCTGCTTTAATTGCTGTTCTAGTTGCCATTTACCCTGAAATAAAAACAAAATATTCAATAGAACTTTTGCATGTTTTTGAAATATTTGTTATGGAATTAATATCCCCTGTGGCTCTAGAGAGAGATTGCTGTGCTAACCCTGATAAGTTGTGACAGTTGGTGCAAACGGTGAAGTACAAACATCTAAAAAAAAAAAGAAGAATCTGGTTTGTAGATTCTGATAGAAGGGACATTTTCACCTCCTGAACACAAGTTTTCAGGCAAAGTTTTTCTTATTTATAATGACAATGTTGAGCCAAATTCTGCATGGATTAGTAAAAGAATCTCGTTGCTAAACTGACCCAACCGTAGTTAAGACATGCCACAACTTGAAGAGTTTTGGTGCATTAGGAAGCAAAAAATAAGCCTAAGACTAAGGACTAGCACTTTGAAACAATTAAACATGAGTTTAAATAATTATCTGCATTTTACACAGCATCTCAAACTTGTTTGAAACCAGTTTTTACGGAGTTTCTTAATTTTATTTGTTGTTCAAAGGGAGCTTTCACTGTTTGTGTTGGCCTAAACTAGCAGACGAGGTAAACTGTTGTAAAGCCAATAATTATCCTCCTCTCACTTTCCAGGTCGATGGATTTGCCAGTGCTGGTGGGAGACCTAAAGCTGGTAATTAATGAGCCAAAGCGCCTCCCCTTGTTTGACGCCATCCGACCTCTCATCCCACTCAAACACCAAGTGGAGTATGACTCGCTCACCCCCAAGAGGTCAAGGTTAGTACAACATGGTTATTTACTGTCTTTTTTTTAAAATATTGACCTTATATTAGATTTCTGCATCTCATGGGTCTTACTTTATATTTTCCTTTCTCACCTGATTTGTGCAGGAAGCTAAAAGAGGTGCGTTTGGATCGGACAAATCGCGATGGCCTAGGTCTAAGTGTCCGAGGAGGGCTGGAGTTTGGCTGTGGCCTTTATATATCCCAGATTATAAAAGACGGACAGGCTGATAATGTCGGCCTACAGGTATTATAATTATTCATGTTTTTGTTTTTGTTTGTTTTGTTACTACAGTTTTTTTTTACAATACGTCTAATCAATTTATACAAACCAGAGTTACAGCACTATGTATGAATCTGTCCATGTGTGGAATAATTATGTGTCATTACAGTAGCAGTAGATTTGATATTACTAGTTCTAGTTGAACACAACCTGAAAATGTCAGTAAAAGAGTAACACCAAGACTGCATCACTAAACAAGCAAACTGCTCCTCGGCTAAGTGGTAAGATTTAATGTAATAACTGTAATGAAGTTAAACTCTTATCCATCTTGGATAATCTCGACCGCCCTCTGCACCGCTTACTGGAGAGGCAGGCTGATTCAGTTCTGCTGCCCAAGGACAGATACAGGAAACAATTCATACCTCATGCAGTAACTCTATGCAATGTCACACATCTGTCTAGCAGAGAGCAACAGTTTATTTCAACCCTGCACCTCACAGCAATTTATTCCGCTTCACTGTACTGTCCATTACACTTCATAGTGTTATACTGAGGCACATAATGTCACTGAATATGTGCTAGTGTTGCTAGTGAACACAAGCTACTGTACTCCCAGTTCTCATCCCAAGTCCACTGTTTTTAAAAAGAATTCAAATTGCAGTTTGCACATTTTTAACTCAGTATGGTAGCTTTTTCTGCTGAAAGTATGTAACTTTAAACCACCCTTACCTCATAAATTAAGAATTTGACTGTAAATCACTTGAAATAACGTAATGACATTTAGTGTCTTAACTGTAGTATACTCTCCTGTATTGATTTATAGGTCGGTGATGAGATTGTGCGAATCAATGGATACTCAATTTCCTCCTGTATCCACGAGGAGGTCATCAGTCTCATCAAGACAAAGAATACTGTGTCACTCAAAGTTCGACGTACGTAAGCCACAGACTTATTTTACAACAAAAGCACCGTGATCTACTAACTAACTTGTTTTGTTTTATTTTTCCTTCTGTGAAGATGTGGGCATGATCCCAGTGAAAGGGTGAGAAAATAATTCATTTATATATTATGGTATATTTATATATTATAAAAACAGTGTCATGCTCTGGAATAGTTTAGCTGCGCACAGCTGAATTCTCACTGCTTTTTCTCATTTCTCTAGCTCATCAGATGAACCCCTCAAGTGGCAGTTTGTTGACCAGTTTGTGTCTGAATCAGGGGTGAGAGATATAATTATTTTTTTTCTTAATGGCATTTGTTTAGGAGCTAGCTAAAAAACTCTATTTGTACTCTCCAAGGAGAAAAAAAGCAGCGTGGCAGGCTTGGCATCCATTGGAGGAAAGGAGATCAAGGAGAAGAAAGTTTTCCTCAGTCTTGTCGGTACCAAGGGTATGGGCATCAGCATATCCAGTGGTCCAACCCAGAAACCTGGTATATACATCAGTAATATCAAGCCAGGCTCCCTTTCTGCAGAAGTTGGGCTTGAGGTAATTTTTCTTAAAGACCACAGCACTTTCATGAAATGTTGACACTTATAAACTTACTGACAGTGAATATGTGTCTTATATTAAAATGTAGGTTGGAGACCAGATTGTGGAGGTGAACGGGGTGGATTTCACCAACATGGACCATAGGGAGGTATGTTTTGCTTAATTTAATTATTTAGCGGTTGTTTTCCTTTTTTTCTATTTGCTTTGGTTTTAAAACACTATGCCTCTGATGAAAGGAAAAGTTAAGCCTTCTATCACTTGTATTTGTTCTCAGCTTAACTCACTGAGCTGCATAACCAGAGCAAAATTTATCCTTCTCTCACTTTAACCAGCAAAAATCCTTCCTGTGGCTAATGGCCAAAACAAATCTTGCAACATGTACCTATATTTGACTGGATATGGGGATTGTTTACACCCTGATAAATGCACATAGCACACACAACACTTCCTACAGAATAAATGCATTGTTGATGTGATTATTTTTTTAATTTTATGAATCTGAACAATGCGAGTATTATTTAATGTCCTCCGTTTTGACATTTTCAGGCTGTGAAAGTCCTGAAGAGCAGCAGAAGTCTGACTATTACAGTTCTAACAGGAGCTGTAAGTACACTCTTAACTGCATTGTTTCGCATAGAAATGTATGCCAATTTACACTCACCATCCACTTTATTAGGTACACCCGCTCGCAAATATCTAATAGGCCAATTACATAGCAGCAACTTAATGCATTTAGGCAAGTAGACATGGTCATGATGACCTTCTGGAGTCCAAACTGAGCATCAGAAAGGGGAAGACAGGTGATTTAAGCGACTCTCAACATGGCATGGCTATTGATGCCGGACGAGCTGTTCTATTTCTGAAATTGCTTCGATTTTGGAAATCTACTGGGATCTTCCCACAAAACCATCTCTACGGTTTACAGAGAATGGTCTAAAAAAGAGAAAATATTCAGAAGTTCTCTGGAAAATGCTTTGTTGATGCCAGACGTCAGAGGAGAATTTGAGAGGCTTCAACCGGAATCGGAAGGCAACAGTAACTCAAATAACCACTCAGAAGACCATCTCTGAACATACAAGTGTACCTAAGTGTGTCCGGTGAATGCATATACATTATTAATAGTGTATATATAATTAATAGTTACATAAGATTTTGTATTATGCTTTTATTGCACCTTGCCTCATTGAACCCATATATAATGAAACAGCTTTTAACAAGAGTTTAACTTTGTTAATCCTTGATGGATTCACACATGTATTGTCATGTTTTCTTACATGTATCACATGTGTTTGAATTTAAATATATTACAACATTTCTCTGATATTTATTATGGATATAATGTAGTTTAATGGCTAAAACTTTAACTTTTATGTTGCATAACTTTAAAGACAAAAGTGCAGATGAAGAGAAGCCTTTCAGATAAACTCACTTTAATTACTTATGAAACGACTTCTGAGAAAATGTGTTCCTCTCAGAAAGTAAAACACTTAAGGCATCTGTCATGGATGTAGAGACAGAAACCTCTGCCTCCTGCTTCGTTTCTCATGCATTCCTGCATTACTCAGATTAATCTGTCCATTTGTTTTGGAGACATCACATTACCCAGCCTGTGCCTCTGCCTGGCTGTCTGCAGGAGCAACATTTATCATCAGTCAAGTTACTCAGCAGGTTGTTTGCTCTGAGACTCAGTGATGAGGCCTGTGTAACAGAGACAAGTATTTCCATCTTATTTATTATTTTCCTTGGTGCCTGTCTAATGTATTTATCTGTAAGTACCTCTTTGTTTGGGCATGTGCAGTAAAGCCCTTTAAGCTCATTGAAACCAAGGACTCTGTCAGGTACCAGGGACACTTTAATTTTCTCTCTAGCTTCTCATATAGGTATAATGTTATTTTTCTGCACAATTGAAGAGCCATGCAACAATAAATCATTTGGAATATTTGCAGAATGCAGTGTGTATAATATACAATATATATCTAGAATTAATTTTATAGGTTTTTGTTCCAACAGTAGGAAATCCCAGACTACTGTGAACTTGAATCACAGTCATATTTGTTCGGTTGAAGTAGTGTTTATAACTCATGATCATTTAAATCAACTTGCAACCGTTTTCACCTGTTTTAACGTGGCTGTACCAGCAGAAGTAGCTTTGTGATAGCTGAAAACATGCCATCAGTGTGTGAAATTATTATTATAAGGATAGAGAGGCTTTGTGAGCAGACCGAAGGTTTCTAAGTAGACTATCCATTGCACTGTTAAACACTTTCTAGTTACATCCAAAGCATGAACAGGGACACCAAAAGTGAACACACCAGCAGAAAATCAATACGCCAAGGTCACAAGAAGATGGTTGTGGTCTTAAGGGATGTTTAGTGGTCTCTGTACCATTCTCAGCAGAGGAAACAAGGACAAAAACATTAGGACTGAGATAGGAGAAAGAAAAATGGGTACTAGTTACTGATTAATCCAAGCTAGATATTCATGGCAATAACAGACATGTATTTGAATACTTTCGAGTTCTCAAGTTGGTCGAAGAGAAGGAGCTCCATCCTTAAAAGACATTTTCTATCTTCTGGCTTTGTGGAAAAGATTTCACACTTTGTGGATGTGGCTCAGGAGATGGAGAGGGTTATGTACTAATTGGAAGGTCAGTGGTTTGATCCCCAGCTCCTCTAGTCTATATATCTGGCAAGATTCTCTGCCAGTATTGAACCCCAAATTGCATTCATTAGAGTTATAGAGAGTTCTAAATGAGTACCAGTCTATTTAACATAATATAAGTTTTCAATAACTAGAGACCAGTGAAGACAAGGAATGTGGACTGCCATTGACTTTCACAGTCACCTGACCTCAAGACCATCAAACAGTTGTTCTTGAAGAAATAAACAAGCGAGGCATTCCTGAAATCACAAGAAGCTCTTTAGGCTGCGGTCATATGATGCAGGGATGACATAGGTCACCAGGTTTTGCACAACTACAGCATGCTGTCATTAAAATAAAGGGAAAACCAAATCAATCTTCGATCAAACTTTTACGCTCATAAAGTTCAATGAAAACTTTGTGCTAAATCCAAAATAAATACAAAAGAAAAGCACCTATAAGAACCACAGGATATTGTAATTATATCCATGTTATAGAAATTGCTGACATGTTCAGTAATTCTGAATGATGCATCAAGGATGTCAGGTGTCAAAAACTGACATCTCCCCTCTGTCCCTGTTTGGAGAAACTGGTTTGGACTTGCCTGCCAGTCTCCAGAGCCAATGTTTGAGGACCCCCTGCTGTATGTCTTTCCGTCATTATTGTCTGTGTCTCTCACTCTCTCAGGGCAGCGAGCTGTTTATGACAGATGAGGAGCGTCTGGCATTGGAGGCCCGCAGAGAGCTGGAGAGGAAGGAGCTGATGCACCAAAAGAGGGTGGCACTGGAGACCAACAAAATCATTAAAGAGCAGCAGGAGAAGGAGAGACAGTGAGTGAACAGCACCAAACTTCTAATTAACCTTGTCTTGACTTGAGGCAGAGCTTCTTCAATGTGTAGTGGGAGTTGTACAGTTTGCATTGTAATGCAAGCTGCTGACTTCACGCTAGTTAGCGAGACTGCTGTCGCTTGAACTTCACAGGCACAACTTTAATATGACTCAGTTCAAATAGATGCAATTTAAGCTTTGAATCACATTTTTTTTCAGTTAATGCCAACATTAACTGAAAATTAATGTAATGTAAATGCCACTAACACATTGTTTTGCACTAACAATAGGTCATTTATAATATGAAATGTTAATGTTTGGTGTTGTGAACCCAAATCTGTTTGATTAATATTCTTTAGAAAGATAATGCCTCTAAATAAATATGGATGTTGGTTTGCTGGTTGGTGTGTCTGAACTGGGACAGCGCAAGACACTTTTTTATTGGACTAGAACAAAAACCACTAGTGTTTTTTTTCTGTGTGGCAAATCACTTAAAATCGGAAAAAGTCACACTTTTTTGGTGGCTAACTCTTATAATTCGGTTACCGAGGGAAAATTCTTGCGTGGGTGGACTACCGTTATTTAATCAAAAGATGTCCAAACAACATCCATAGAAAAATTGTTCTGATAAAATGTTTGACAGTTACTGGGTGGAAATTTTGCCGTTTGAGAGGCTTCACTATTGGTTATGTGGCAAGGCCCCTTGGCTTTGCTCCTGCAGCTCCAGCTGTATATGTAAATCATGGAATGTTTAATAAAACATGGCCAATAAATTATCAAATTACTCTTCATTGAATTCCATAATGTTAAGGCATGGTCACACTGGAATTAAGAGCTTAACCAAACCAAAGACTATCCCAGACTATGAGCTGTACTGTAATCAGCTGAAATAATTTATGCAAAAATATGGAAACCTCAGGCAAATATTATGCAGATAACAGGCATCAAGATGGCTTTTTCAAATATAAAATGCTGCTACTTTTTATTGTATCAGCAGAAAAAATTACTACTACTACTATCAGATGTCAATTTGGCCTTCGGTGAACAAAGTAAACCAATAACTGGGTCAATAATCAGTTTGGGAATATCAATATGTGGACAAAAAGAGGCTAAATGTCATCATCTAATGCCAAAGGTGTTGACTGAAGTTCCCTTGATATTTTCCAGAAACCAGAAACTCTGGATTCGGTCACCAAAAATGTCTGTCAGTCGGCTTGTATTGTAAATACATCAGTTAGATTTTTGTTCACGTTATTAAATTATTTACAGATTTCTCTTGCTGCTTGTAAATTCAGAGGACACACTCAATATGCTCAGTGCTTTGATGCCAACAGTATCTGGGGATGAATAATATGACTGCATATCTTAAGTTGCAGTGCTGACACTCAAAGGCAGCATAAGTTATATTAAAGACACTAAACAGTCAAAGCATTAAAATCACCTGCCCCCTCTTTGACCACCTATACAGCTCTGACATCTCAAAGCATAGACACGGGACCTGCAGGGGCATCATTTTGAAGCGGGGAGAGGATCCTGGATCAATCCTGTGGGTGGGGGTCCGTGGCATGTTATGGCCTTTCCCACAGAAGCATGATTAATTACTATCTGGGTAGTTTGCAGGCCAAGGGGTTGCATCAGCAGCAGAATTATTTAGTTGGGGAATACGTGCCAAAGTAACATCCATATTTCTGTCACCCAGGGGTGATTTTAATGTTCTGGCTGGTCAGTGTATTTTGTATATTTATAACCCAGTACACTAATATGTTGTCTGGACAGACATTACAGTTTGTATTTATGGTGTGTTTTACCAGACGAAAGATGGAGATCTCTCAGAAAGCTGCGGAGGAAGAGGAGCGTTATAAGAAGGAAATGGAAAGGTACACAACTCATTATTACTTTGATGGTCATGAATTTCCGAAAAAAAAAATATCGTTTGAATATGTATAAACTATTGTACATATCTGTAGGATTGAGGCTATGGAGAGGAAACACAACAGAGAGTGGGAGGAAGACTATGGCCCAGACAGACCAAAGAGCCCTAAATCCAGTCCAAAAACCCCATCACCAACCCCACCTGAGATAAAAACCGCTCCAACTCCAAAGGCCAAAAGTTCTCGTAAGGACACATGATGGTGTCTTCCTTTTAAAATGCATGAATCCTGTGTTTACTTCTGAACTTAGCTTGTCTACTGAAAGCAGAAAGGTGCCCCTGTTTCAGCTCCCTTTCCCCTTTTCTCTGCATGCTCTCCATCTGCTGTGTGCTGTGCTGCTTTTTATGGCCTCTTCTCTAAGTTGATGAAGCCAGCTCTTTCGCAGAGGAAGATGAGGAAGATGACCAGGACAGAGAAGTGAGTCTGGATCCTCAACTGTCATTGTGACAGCTGTTGTAGGTGGATGTCTGTGCAAAGCAGCATGCACGATGGCTGGATTTCCTTTGGCAATCACAGTTTCCCTATGGGAGTCATCTGTTCCTATTATTATGCCAGTTATTCTTTTGAAAGTTAATTCCAGCATTTTTTTTTTGGTAACACTTGTAACATCTAGTATTTGGAGTATGTGAACGGATTCATTTCTCTCTTTGAGTGCTTTCTTTGGCTCTTGTTGTGTTGCTTTTTAAAAGGATGGGCTGCATGGAGTTGGATGTCACTGTTTAAGCTGAAATCATCCTTGTAAGCCTGACCTGTGCTCGTTTTCTATCTGTAGCATTTGGCTGGTTTTATCGATATGAAGGGAAACTGCCATCATTACGCAAGGTACGGTCAGCTGTGTGGGTTCAGTTTGCTGTGAAAGTGGCTTCAAAAAAGTTTTGTTGTTTTTTTTTTGTTTGTCATCTTATATTGTTGGTTACAGTTACAGTTTTAAAGTCTTAAAGTTTTAAAGCATATAAAGCGTTTTGGCTTGGATTGGCAGATTTGTCTGTTCCCTTCCTTTTTTGTATTTTGACTAAATGGTGACATGTCAGAAAGGAGAAAAAAAGAAGAAAAAGAAGAAAGTGTCCAACATAGATACACTGCAGGAGCAGAGAAAAAACAAAAAGGAGATGGAGTTTGAGCTAAAACTTGCCAAAGAGAAGGAAGAGATGTATGAACGAGAGAAGCAGCTGAAGATCAGTCGACTGGTTCAGGAGGTATGTGGAGGCAGTGGAGAGGAGCAAGTGCTCATTTCAGCTGTATGCCGTTATTTTATGGATCGGCGTGTGAGCATGTGTGACTCCTGTTGTGTGATGCTGCGTGGCTCTGACTCTGTATTAGGTTTCAGAGACAGAACGGGAAGACCAAGAGGAGTCAGAAAAGGTGCAACACTGGGTGGAGCGTCTGTGTCAGACGCGGTTGGAGCAGATCTCATGTGTGGAGAACGAATCCCCTGAGGTACAGACCGAGAGCTCCTCTGTCAGTCTCTGGAGCTTGAAAAAGCGAACTGGACCTCTTTTTGTTAATTGAAGACGTTTCGCCTCTCATCCGAAAGGCTTCTTCAGTTCTCAGCCAAATGGTGGAGAGACCCAGGTATTAACAAAAAGAAGTCCAGTTGCCTTTTTCAAGCTCCAGAGACTACGATGACCTGGATGACTGAGAATCTACAGACATACAGCTCCTCTGTCAGAACGCTGCCACATTCAGAACAACTGTTTGCTCATCCATATAATCTTATGTGCAAATTTTTTGCTACCGGTACAAGGACATGAATGTTGTTCTAAAGGCACATCAGGGCCACAATTATGGGCAAGGTGGCATCCCATAATGCCCAGTCAATTATGTGTTTTTGCAACACACATTTGGGCTTAAAAATTATACTGCTGTTTGACACTCAGTGCTCGGTTCTCTCATTTGAATAGATATTAATGACATGATTCATATGATAAACAAAATATTAAGCCAGTCTCAACATTTTGAGAGCCCATTCTTAGCTAGAAATATAAATTATGTTTCTGCAAGTTAAACTGGTAGAAATGTACATGGGGGATTTAAAATGCACTCATTGTGAAATAGTTCAAAAGGTGAATTAACGTGAGGTGAATTTTTTTTACATTTTGTTCTGATTTTAAGCTCTCCCCGCCACGCTCCCCTGCTTCTGAGCCAAAAGTGAAGCGTTTTCCTGGTGGTCTTCACCTGGCCACCACTGATCTAGACGACATTAACCTTGACGAAGTGGATCAGAGCCTGAGGGGCCCTCTGAAAAGACTAGCTCCCACCCAGCCCAGCACCAGCCAGCCACCGCCTCCCTTGCCTCTCCCTCCACCCTCGCCCAAGTTGAACCCAACCATCCCTTATCCCCCCCCTCCATCTCAAGCATCTCCACAGCGCCGGCCCCCTTCTCCACCTAATGCTAGGAAACCTCCCTCTACCCCATCTACTTTGACCAATAAGAGGCACAGGCCTCCGCCACAGCCCCACCCTTCCCAACTTCCACCTTCCTCCCATAACCGTACCCTCTCTCATGTGTCGCGACCTCCATCATCCCCTCAACCTGCTCCACGGCCCCCTCCGCCCCCACCCCCTCCTCCTCTGCCGCCCCCGCCGCCTCCCCCCCCTCCCCCTCCACAG
>VUQK01039912.1:0-19515 GCA_015106715.1 Bujurquina vittata
TTTTTGTTTTTTTTTTCTGCCTCTTTCACCACTCGCTGCAGGTCTCTCCTGTCCCGTGCTGTGCAGCTGGAGAACCAGACTGTGCAGCAGTAGGTCAGGGTGGTGGCTCTGTAAAAGTTCACTAGCAGGCGTTGAGGGAGGTGGGAGTGCTTGAGCTTCCTGAGGAAATAGTCTCTGTTGTGATTTCCCCACTTGGTGTCGAGTGTTGAGAGCCCAGGTGAGGTCAGCAGAGATGTGCACCACGAGGAACTTAAAGCGCTCCACTCTCTCTACATCCACTCCTTTAATGTGGAGAGCTGAGGTCTCAGTGCGTGTGGACCTTCTGAAATCCTCGACCAGCTCCTTGGTTTTGTTGGGGTTCAGTTCCAGGTTATTCTTTTTGCACCATACAGTAAGATGCTGGACCTCCTCCCTGAAGGCTGACTCATTGTTGTCTGTGATCCGTCCTACAATGGCGGCGTCATCGGCAAACTTAATGATTTTATTGGAGGTGTGAATGGGGGAGCAGCCATGTGTAAAGAGCAAGTAGAGGAGGGGGCTGAGGACACATCCTTGTGGGGTACCTGTGTTCAAGATGAGAGTTGAGGATGTGCCATCCTGACAAACTGGGGTCTGTTGCTCAGAAAGTCAAATATCCATGAGCACAGTGAACTGCTCAGGCCCAGATCACTCAGAATTAGTCTCACAAAGCATTTGGAGATGATGGGAGTTAGAGCGACCGGGCGGAAGTCATTTAGGCAGCTCACTGTATTTTTCTTTGCCGCTGGGAGGCAGGTGGGAACAACAGATTGTTGCAGTGAGAGGTTGAAAATTGTGATGAACTGACAGCTGGTCTGCGCAGTCCGGCAAAACCATCTGGTCTAGGGGCTTTGCTGATGTTAATTTTACACAGAGCAGAATGGACCTGGTTTGGGAGCAGCTGAATGGGGCTGTCCTCAGTTGCCCACCTAGGCTTCGTGGTGGCTTCCAGGTTGCAGTTGTTCTTATAGTCGAAGCGAGCAAAGAACTGATTCAGTGTGTCTGGGTGGGTACTGTCTGTGGAGGTTGCGGGTGTGACTCTATAACCAGTGAGTGATTTTATTCCTTGCCACATACCTCTTGAGTTATTATGGTTGAAGTGCTCTTGGATGCGCTGTTGGTATTTGCGCTTGGCTTTTATGATGCCTCTCCTCAGGTTGGTCCTTGCTGTCTTGTAGGCCAGTTGGTCTCTGATTTAAAAGCAGAGTTCCTGGCTTTGAGCAGGGACCTCAGTTCTCCATTGAACCATGGTTTCCGGCTAAACTGATTGGTTGATTGTTTCTTCAATAGGAAAAAAGTAATGGGCAAAAGCCCTGACTTTTTTTAATCTTAGCCTCGATTTGCAACCTGTCTTGCTTTCTACAAGAGATTCACAAGTATTTCTGCCCTTTAGATGACCCATTTAACTCATTTTCTCTCATACTTGTGTGTACTTGTGTTGTCGTGTATTAGAGTTTTTAAGAATACAAGCTCACGATTGAATAATTCCTTTCACTGTAACTGGTTTTCTCAAAATGGCGTGTGACAAACAGATGCACATTGTGTGTATAAGATATCCTGTAGCTTTAACCACCACAGATGAATCTTGTCTTCTATGTGCAGCCTCAGAAGAGATACCACTTCCACCCCAACACACGCTCGGTTGTTTCGGTGTCTTTCTTGTAACAAGAGACCAGTGTTCTTCTCAACAGCTGTGTTCTCATCATTCGGTTCACACTGAACTTTAATTCTGAAAGAGGGAGGCTGAAAAGAATAAATGGATCCCACTCATAAAGGTGTTTTTTGGTCCGTTACCGGTGAGCCCACACCTGTATCCAAAAGTTCATTCTCTGTTTTTGTCGGGTTAAAAAATAAGTATTTCAGCTCCAGTTTTGTCAATTTTCATGGTTTCATTTCACAAAATTTAGTGATATCTTGGATTCATGAGGATAATTTCCAACCCCGATTGGAGATACAAAGTTATCAGTCAGCATACACGCTGGGTTTGTTCATTCAGAGAGTGTCTGTGCGTGACTAGGAGGAAGGAGTGTGCTTAAACTTCAGAGTGAGGGGGCGTGATGAGACGGCCCTGCCCTTTAGCACTCCTCTCTTCTTTTCTTCTTCTCTCCCCACCTCTTTTGATCAAAGCAGTGGTTTTTATAAATGAGACTGAAACTTGCGTGAGTACAGATGAGGAAGCAATGAACCATTTAGAAAAATCTCAGTATAGGGCCTAAAGCAATCATGATACAATTGAGTCATATTGGCAGTGCTGGCACATAATGAGCCATTTTATATAGAACAGCTGAAATAATTTTACACACTTATTTATACATTTTATTTATTTATTTTTGGTATTTTAATTTGGGTGGACATCAATTTTGCTCAGTTTTGCAAAAACAAATAACGATTCATAGCATTTGGGACATTGATCTGCTAATTTTGATATTAATTAGCCTGTTTATAATAAAGAGTCGAGAGACTATAACCTGTAACGCCTGGTGCGTTCTTATGTTTCTCTGCTGTAGCTTGAAGAGCAGTCACAGTCAAAACATTTCCACTGGTTAACCACCGCTTTCCCCCTCCCCCCACCTCCCCACCCTGCAGCTAGCCTGAGTGTATGATCAGGGGAAAACAAAAACCTCTGAGATTTGTCATGAGTCACTGTGTAGTTTAACATGCAAAAGGCATGCATGTGAAAAGTGATGCGTAGCTCTGCTGTTTAAAAGAATAACCTCAGCGTTCTGCTAGTTCGACGTCAGCCATGGAGCAGAAACATGCAATCACATTGTTTTATGTTGGCATTTGTTCAATGCTACATTTTTTTTTCTATTTAAATTTAATTCAAATCAGAGCACCCACTTCATGCTACTGTCAGGTGCATACTCTGATTTAGCTGTAAAGACCCTACAGCTCTATTTGCACATCTTTTAATGGTAATGAAAAATATGCATCAGTGGGTTTCACTTTTTTTTTTAAACACCCAATAACCTGTTAAAAAAGTTCCAAGCACCTGACATTTAGTGGTTTTGAAAAGAACTGTCAAGCTTGTTTAATACCGTTTGAAAACCTCATACCATAGCTGTTTTTAGTAAAATAATCATTTGACCTGTTATTAACAAAATTCTTGACCCCTAAATTCCACAGATGGTAAACTCTGCTCACAACTTTTTGTTAATGGTTTCTTGGGAGGAGAACTTTTAAGATAACACTGTCTATTGCATGGACATACTGTTGAACAGTGCTATTAAATTTCCATATAAAGAAGTCATTATGTGACTTATTTGTCATTCTTGAAGATGGGAGAGTTTTGTTTTTTTTTAAACCCAGAAATGTAAATATTGTAAATTTTATCACTTCGGGGATTTTCCTAGGAGAGGATCAGCCTTTGAGAGATGACTGTGCATGTAAGCATGTTCAGTTTGTGTACAGTGAAGGTATTGGTCAGAAATCTGTGCATTTTGCTTGTATTTCTGGCCATTAAATAAACAAAGTTCTTTATCCTTGAGTAAATGAAATCCCCAATTAGCAAACTGTGGTAACCTTCCTCTGGAGTTGGCTACAGTATTTTTCAGGGGGACCAAGAAAATCCTTTCTGCAGCAAAGTCTTTACACCCAGTGGTGGTCACTTTTTTCTAGATTTTCTCTCCTCAAAAACATGTCAGCCTCCTTGTAAATGAACTAAGCAGGGCCCTATAACAGGAAGCAGGTTTAGTAACAGCTGTGAGTTTGTTAACCCAGACGTGAGGAAAACTTCAGGTTTTCTGATCCAGACAGAGAGTTAACTTAAACTCTGCTAACAAACTCGTGAACTTAAGCTGCTCACTGGCAAACTCCGCCCCTCCTGCTGCACCTGAACCAGCTAACACTGATTCATTTCCTGAAGTCACTGTCAGACTACATAATGTTCAGATTCGATTGCAGATGTTTATATTTTTACAAACACTGAATTCCCAGGTAGATGTTAGGTCATTATTTTTTGTATTTGTGTTTCATTCGCTAGTGTAGGGATGGAGACACCAGTTGATTAGCAGATTTATGATCAGCGCAGAATAAAATCTATAGTCTTCAAATTTGTCAAATTTGAAGTCTGTTACAGTTGGATCTTGGAGATGGTGTGAAATGAAATTTAAGACTCTAAAACTGAACTAAATATGCATTAAAGTGAGTTTTTAAAAGGAGACTGTGGTGTTCAAATTATTTCATGTTGAAATTTGTTCACATGTCATTAAAGGTACAAGTATCTGAAATTCAGTCTGAACCTCAACATAATATTTCCATTGAAAATCACTTAAATCAGTCTCAGGGGGTCTATCCACTTTTGCCTCACTTTTTAAAAATAAATATCATGGTCATGTGTTCATACTGTTCAGTCCACTGGATTAAAATGGAGACTCTGCTCTTTATGTACCTGTTGCCATGGCAAATTTGGTATTGGAGCGCCATTGATGATGACTTACTTTCTATACTCACACACACGCATGAACATACTGTGATCAGCCTTTTTGAAACAGGAAACTCAGAGTCGCCGAGTTAATCAGCTCCGAGTTTATTTTTAAACTCAGTTTGTTGAACATGCTTCCTGGAATAGTGCCCAGAAGTACTGCAGTATATGAGCGGTGCTGCTGCCATTAATACTTGCCTAGTCACCAAAGTGTTTGTCTACTGCTGAAAATAGTCAGCAGCAAATACAATACTTTTCAAGTGAAGCTCTACGTGTATGCAAGCCAGATTTTAAAAGATGGTCCTATCTTTAGTAAAAACCACCTTCTCTGTTTTCAGATCAGGCAGTTGCGAGGGCAGAAGGTGACCCCCAGCTCCAGGGTCACTGGTGGAGGGGGAAGCACCGCGTACCAGGATCTCTGCCTGACCAGTCCCGCCTCTGCTGAGGGAGACTTTCTCAGCTCAGATGAGGACCTCCTCCCCAGCCCACTGCCTGCCACCGCCCTCTACCCCAGTCTGTCCGGCCCCTGTCACCCAACTCCACGCCTCGACAGTGAGGGCAGCACAGACAGCGAGGCAGAGGACCGGGTGCAGACGCATCCGGACCCACAGCAGCTATATGGCAGCATCGTGTGTGCCGAGGCAATGGATAACTGAAACCTGGAGAGGATGCTGAGATTTTTGTGACCTAAAGAGACGCTGGAACTGGGATTCTATTATCCAGTCAAGTCCTCCTCCTCGGCTTTTCCAGTGTTTATCTTTTACTTGATACAGACATAGTGGCATTGATTGGACCTCTTCGATCATCACAACCTGTTGTCTCTGCTCCTCGTTGCTGTGCCCACCACCTATTTCCCCACACTGTCCGATCCCTGACAGAGTGCTAATGTACAACCTCTCTCCTTGCCCCCATGTGTAAATGCGCTACAGACTGTCAAAATACATGTCCATTAAAAACAAAAACAAATACGCACGAACAAAATGTTCTGCTCGCTGCTCAAGATCTACCACTGGACCTGAATCTGTGACTGTGGCCACGAGTGAGTAGACAGATGGAAAAGAAAAAATTCCTCACTCTCCCTGTAAGCTGAGTAAAAGATATTTAACACACTGTATACTCTGGCCACCCTTATATAACTCTGCTCCCTGATTAGTTCAGAGTTAACTACATCTTTATTCTCCCTTTTCCCTTTTAATGCCTCTCATCCATGTTCACTGCCTTTAGATGAAGCTTCTAGCAGCCATCTGTTCCCCTCTGTGTTTAAAAAAGAAATTTAAGTGGTGATGATTATGCGAAGGAGTGGTCCAGCGCAGGAATACGCACACATCTGTATCAAATCGCAGGCATATCACAGAAAGGCATTCCTGAATGAATCCTGAGCGTACTGCAGATTTGTGTTGCCTGTGTGTGGCTTGCAGAAGGCAAGTGAGTTACACGCACAGGAGTTCACAGCAACCCACAAAAAGGAAGAAACTCCGTGTTGCCAAATCTTTTGTTTTCTTTTTTTATTATTATTATTTATGTGCTGTAATTTATTTTGATATTGTTGAATTTTTTTTTATATACCTATATGAAATTGTAGGAGTGTAGAGATACCGACAGAGGCCAAACTTTCTACACCGTCCTTTGTGCCAACTAGTCATCTGTCACGGGCTCACTGTGACACCCGAAGAGTGATTCAGAGACAGAAAATGTGCTGCTATGATTTCCAAGTTATTTCTTCCATTTTTCTTCTTACTGTTATTTTTTTCCCCCGACTTTGGGAGGGTAACATCCGACCTCCCACTATTTCTGCCGTAGATTAGTTTTACAGTTACTGTGTAGAGCAGTCATGTCTGAAAAGTCAACAGTTCAACTTCCTCCTTGGAGCTTCTAAACAAAAGGGAAGTTTAATTTAACACTAAACTCTGTTGGGAATGGTTCAACATTTTAGCAGACGACTTTATTGAGACCACTCTGATGTCTGTGTAAAGCTGCAGCTTGGAGGGGGTTTGGCTGATTTCATGCACAGCTTGTTTTTACCCTTGAGCTTTTGTATGGAATTAAGGAAGACTGTAATGTTTGCCGTACTGTGGTCATAAACACCATTAGCAAACCGGTGATCAGTAATATTGGGATGTTTGCTAGTGTGGTCTAATCATCAGCAACTGGCCATATTAGACCAAGCAGATGAGGCTGTAGCTGCTAATAAAACTCCTGCGAGTGCTGAAGTCCTGAATACTTCTTTATATTTGGACAGCCCTGTGCTAAGCTAACCCATGTCCGTTACTTGGCTTGATATTTAACAGACAGACATGAGAGTGGTTTCAGTCCTCTCATCAAATTATTACCCAGGTAATCTGGCTCATATCGCTTTCTGACAGCTAAATCTGTGGGTCCATGACAGTGGAGGGCCTTAACCTAAGGATGCTAACGTCAAAGGTTGTCAGTATCTTCATGACAGGAGAGGGTGTGGGTAGAAAAATGTTTAACATATCAAACAATATATTCTATTTAGAAAAATGGCTGTAAAAATGAATGGAAACATGAAATATACTGTGTGACAGGAACATATAGATGATATTTAAAGCTGTACTAGAGTGTGTATAGTTTATCAAACAGGGTGTTATATCTACAGAGCAGTGATCTTTGCTTTTTGCACTACAGAGAACGGCAGATTCCCAGCTTGTGATGCTGTGCTGGGAGAGGTGATGTAGATTCGTGGAGTCATTGTGGGATCATTTTTCATCATATTCATTTCTTGAGAGGGACCTTACCGAGATCAGATCTTTGTATTTTTCACTCTTTGGACCAACTGTTTCTAAATCCTCTAGAGGCTTTCTGCTTCATAACGCAGCATATTTAAATGTAATGTAATACGAATTAAAGAATTAGAAGAACAGAGCATTATTGCCATCTCCTCAGAAATTAGGGAACTGGATCTTCCAGTAATGGCTATCGAAGAGCTAAAGAGGATGTCGGTTTGCCCACCACACTGTTGCAAGTAACAGCTTTGTCAGTGATGAGTGTAGCAACTGAAATCCCTACCCTGGAATCACTGCTAAGATATTGTCCAACCAAATGACGGTTGTACCGAGGTTTCATTTGTACAGACTGCCATCCACTCTGTTTAGCATGAGATTTAGGCCCTTAGATGTGTTTACTTTGTGCCATATTAGACTGCATTTCATACTTAATCCTCAAGAATTTTGAATATATCAGGCCACATTCATGAGGATACTTTGAGTTCACTTTGATTTATGTAATGCAGAACTTTTCATTACGGGAACACTTTAAAGGCATGCTGTAAATGGGAAAATAATCTCAAAATATTGGAAAAAAGTTCCATGAAACATAAAGTGGTAGCAACTAAACAATCTGATTTATATAAACCAACCAATGCGTGAGACAAACCCATTTCCACGACTTCTTTTCATGGTTTGAGGTTTAAAAAGCACTCTTAATACATTATCTTACTGCACCTTTGGCAGCAGTTTAAAGATCCATAACTGGAAAATGAGCTTTGAATTTTACTCAGTGCTCAAAATATTGAATGAAAATGACCATTAATTTGCCTTTTTATTAATGATTCTCAGGACAATTTGTCCAAGTTTGCACCACTTTCATACGTTAAACATGCTTCAAACTAAACTTAAGACTAATTGACCACGACTTAAATCTTAAGGACTGCATTTCAGAGCAAAGCGTATGGACCCGGTATCAGTAATCGGGGTCCGTCAACACACCGACACACGTGCGCACAGCTGTTCAGTGATGGTGCTCTGTTCTCACCGCATTCTGAGTGCAACTCTTACCTACTGTGATGAAACATTTTGATATGTTTTGTAAAGCAGTTTTGAATACGATACGTTTCATCCTTAATATTGTTTTTAGAATTGCCATCCACACTGGCTCGTCCTGCTAGCAGCATTACATGAGATGATAACGATTAAACGTCACAATGTGCCATAAAAGTAGAGAGATTTACACACTTTACGTTTAGCATTCCTCAGCCGGATTTTCAAATACGATCACACTGTGTTGCTCCAGATTTATCATCTTAAAACTGGAACGTCCGCCACATGTTTTCCCAGATTTAAAGCAGAAGATTAAACAAATACAGCGAGAGTTCCTCTTCTCAGAAGGTCTCAGTCTGGTCTAGAGTTCCCAGATTTATGTACTGTATGTGACGACTGATATCCGCAGCCGCGTCATTCATCATCCACCCTCTCTCTTTCTCTGTCTCTCTCTTGCAGTTCAACTGATGTTGTCAAATATATTAAATGACAGTAAAAATTATATAAATTCCAGTATGATGGGGAAAACTACATTTCAGTGTTCTGTATCCTATGAATGATACAAAATAAACTTTGACATTGCACCTTTGCGAAGGCCTGATTTCTCTCTGTCATAAGCTTGAACCTGACTAAGGGGAGACGCACCGATCATCGTGCTTCATTTAATGTGGTGCATAAACTGAAACATAGACTGATAGCTGCACGAAGTTCAGAAGCCTTTAAGACCGACCACACGCAAAGCAAACAGGAAATTTTAATATCATGCTAAAGTCAGACTCAGCAACAGAATATTTGTGACTCATTCTAACCTGCAGCAGTATTACTAACTCTGAAACTTCTCAGTGTGCTTGTGCCAGAATACAATAAAATCCTAATCTATCTTCATAATAATAAAGAGTTACACTTGTGGACTAAAACTGTAGGTTGAACAATTACGTAGCAGCTGGTGTTGGCATTTGACTACAGTACGAGTTACTTGGTAGCCATGAATTATGACTCACTGGTTAGCTGTTAGTAAGACCTAAGAATGAACTTCACACGCAAATGTAGTAATGGGATTACAAAGAGGTGGTGCAGGGGAGCAAGCTTTGGCTGTAAACTGAACATTTCAGTAATATGTGAACTGAGATTTGAGGAATTTCGAGAGAAAAAAACTTGCAGATTTTACCCAAAGTACTTACAGGAATTAATGTCACTGATAATTTTCTAATATTGGAAGGAAACAGATCGGCCACTGATTTATGTTTAACAATTTTTGGTTGCCTTTTACGTGACAGCTAAATATTTAGAGCACCCATGCATTTATCTAGGTCATGGGAGGGGTCAGTGGCCCATCCCAGCTGTGATGGGCTGAGAGATGTGGTGCACCCTGGATATTCACACCTACAGCCACTGTGGGTAGAGACCAGAGTACCCGCGCAGGCACAAGAAGAACATGCCAACTGCTGGCTGGCCCCAGCCAGGCAGTCGATTCACACCCAGGAGTTTCATGCACTGTGGGGCGGCAGTGCCAACCACCACAGCAGGAGAGTACCTCCAGGGTTAAGTTTAGTGAAGTGTAGGTGTTAAAGGTTCATTATTTTAAAAAACAATTTCACAGAATATTCCACAGAAATGTATTGACATGTCTCGCTCTGCTTCTTCCTCACTGATAATTACATTGATTTCTTTTAAAAAAAAAAAAAAGGAATCTGCTGTTGCATCATTCAGCTTCTTTATAAATTTCATCTTAATGGTCTGTTTGGTAACAAAACTGTGTCAACACAGTGTGTCAACACTTTCCTAAGAACTTTCAGCACAGTTGTCCATCAACTTCCTCTCTGAACGCCATCCATCAGTCTTCCTTTGATTTGTGTTGGTGTTTTTGCAACATGTCTATCTAACTTTTTTTTTTATTATTTTTTTTTTTAGTAAAACTGGACAGATTTAGTGCTGCTGCTGCTGCTGCTGCTGCTGCGAGTGTGCAGTGTTTGGGTTTGCGTCTGAGGAAGCGGTGTGGTTGGAGTCTCAGAAGTGTCACAGCACTTCCTCGTTGTACTCGCATTAGAGGCACCTTCAGATGTCAGCAGCCTCTCACAGTCCACCTCGACTCAGACTGATCTCACATGTGTCTGTTTTAACTTGATGTAAAGGCGCCTATCTCAGTTAATAGGTTAGTGCCAAGTGTGTGTGATGCTAAGAAGCAGTGCTGGGAGGTGAACTCTGGTGAGTATTTTCACATTTATTTCTTTTTGTATACTGTAGGCATTTTTTTTCTCTTATACCCATTTAGGTAAAGTTAGATTAAAAATTAATATAGAAAAGAAACAAGCTGGATTATTTCAGGAGTCACCTGACCCACAATCTCAAAAATGGAAAACAATCTAATCTACAAATGCCTTTGTGTTATTTTATCTTCCTTGAGCGAAAGCATCTCCATTATAGCAGAGTTAAGCTGATGGGATGCAAAGCGTTTTCCATGTCAGGCCAGATTTTGCAGAGAAAACAAAGATAGTGAAATAAACCGCTCTTGCGTTCTTGCTTCATCTGGCTGTCCATTCATACTGAAAGTGGCTACAGCATGTCGACATATATTTCAGATCCAAATTTTGTTACCGTTTCTGCATGTTTTTTCCAAAAGAAAACACCATATTCAGTAAGTCACGCATCATTTAGTTGTCTAAAAATGCTCAACACTTATTTTCACTGCAGTGTAGGGGAGGATAAAAAAATATGAGATGAATGAATAAACGTGTCAACATCAGGGCTCCTCTGAAACCTCATGAACTGAGTTGAAATTGTATCAAAGGTAATGTGTTCTCCTTTGATCATAAACCCCAATGAAACAAATCATCAGCAGGTCAGCGATGTGGACCTGATGTTACCTGATATTCCAGAGACAGAAATCAGTTTCGCTTTGCCTATAAAACTGTGCTTGAGTTGAGATTTCCGCTGCCTGTACATCACTTCACTGTTTGCAGTTAAAGCTAATTTACTTCTATGCATTCTTTAAGTTCAGACTGAAATCATTTACACTGCACTGCACTGGTCTGATAACTGCAGTTTTTGAAAATTAAGATTTTATGTTTGAAGAAACAAGGCATACATATAAGATGCAAAGAGCTGTGGAAGTCTTCAAGCATTTTCAGTTTGTGAAGCAGTTCACAGTTGTCGTGTCTCTGAGTATTCGAGGGACAAAGACATTAATTTATTCCATACTTCACAGAGAAAGTATACGCCTGAAAACCCAAACTATTAATACAAACTTGTGTCAGAAGCTTATTTTGGTTCTTTCCTGTCCCATATAATCGTGTCCACAGATTTTAGGACGGGCCCCCTGCCCTAGATTGGAAATCATTTTAGGAAACTACCTAAATGCATAATATGCTGTTATTTGTTACAATACAATACAAACCATAAAGCTATCAGCAACACTTTGATTCAATATAAGCCATCAGTCGGAGCCATATTTTCTGTGGAACAAAATATTTTTAACTGCATTTTGCTGATTAAAAACATCTGCATGTCACTACCTTTAATGCAGGACATTTACTTTTTTATGTTGTTCTACGGGTATTTTTATCTAAGTAAACAATTCAAATATATTGTTCACCACTGCAGACGACCTTAAACAGGTGGGGTGGGCTGCAGTATTTGAGAAGCTTCTTTTATTTTAAGAATTCACAGAAGCTCCTGGCATTACAGACAAGTTACAAATTCAAAGAAAAACCAGAGCAAAGTGTCGTCAGTGCACCCCGGCATTTATTCTCTAACTCTCTTACACCCTCTTACATCCATCCGTCCATTATTTAACAGATATTTCATATTTATACTTTGTGTATCCTATGTTTTGATTGTGGTGGTTGCGAGCAGGGTCTCAGATGTCGTAGCAGTTCAGTTGTTTTAAGCTCAGGTGAGCCCATAGTTCATGATATTTTCAGGCTCATCAAACCATTCAGTCTGATGCTGCTGAATTCGCTGAGTTTCTGCAAAGCATGCACTATTTTGTGAAGTGTCAGTGCTGAGTCATGCTGCGTGTTGCTATTAAGTTATATTTTCACAGCTCTGATGTGACTTTTTGTGTCAGAAACCGCATCTGGAGTTTTTCAGTGGGCGACAGTGACGTGAGCTTTCTATGCCAAACTAAAGCAGGGAATTAGGCTTTCTCTCCAATATGTATAGTTTGATGCTGGCCTCACTTTTCTACTTCATAAATGTTTGTAATAATTCAGCAGCAGGCCCAGTGAGAGGAAAACAAAAGCATGAATGCACCTTTAAAGACACGCAGAGAGCGGTCGGGGTGACTTTGCTTTAAAATTTCTCACTTCCACACATCCCTGATGATCTGTTATAAATTTTACTTGTGCTGAGAAAATTTTAAGAAATGTAAATTTTCCAAAGAACTCATGTTTATTGGATAAAATATTCAAAGAGTTTCCTTTTGTGCATTTTTTTTTCCTCATAGTTTTTTAACTAACCTGGTCTCAGATAAAGAGATATCCATGCCCTCGGGTGTGGCACAACTTTTGCCTGGTATTGTGACTCTATACGTCTCATTGTAGGTATTCATGTACATGCAAAATAGGCATTTAATATAAGTTTAACATTCAAAATGATTTGTGTTTACAAAACCCCACAAAAAAAGGGAAAGAAGTGACCTTATCAATAACGTTATGAAACATGATGCTTGTTTTTGACAAGCAAGTCTTATTTTTATTATATTATTGTAAAACAATTTTTGAAAAAAGTGTCCATTATTCCTGTCAAACTTTGCTTTTGTGGATTTTAGAATTCTTTTTTTCTGCCCCAAAATACATCAAGACACAAATACATCAATTTATTGTTTGTTTTTTTTCTTTTAATTGAACATTTTTACCGTTTTTATTGACAGGCAAGAGAAGAGAAAACAACTTTTAAAAGGTTAAAACCTAAATGAAAACCGCTCGTAACTGGCATTATATGAGAAAATGATACATCGGATATGTTCATAATATGTTATAAATATATAAAGCAACATTTTAGTTTTTCACATGTACAAAACTAGGAAAACAGTTTAAACCCAAAGACAAGACAAAAAATGTGTTACCTAGTGTAATCATTACATGCATCAACAAATAAAAGTTTGTTTGTTTGTTTGTTTTAGTCCGTTTCTGCTTAACAGTACACCTCTGCGCAGTAGTTTACACATTCAAGCAGGAAATATCCTAGAAAGTACAGTTCTGCTGCCCTCTTTTGGGTAGTATAGACAACCTGTGTAACCTGTTGGCCATTCATATCATGGTGTAAAATAGTATTGATGACATGTAAAACTACATTTGAATGAACTTTCTTCTTTATCCTTTAGGTTTAAAACAGGATTAGAACGGGTCTTCCTACCGCTGAGTGATGCCTCGTTCTTTCTTGGTGAAGCGAGGTGGGCTGCACCACCTTCGGCCCGTAGCAAGAAGCCCCAGGCCTCGAGCCACTGCGGAAATGTTCTGTGAACTGGAAAAAAGGACGGAAGCCTGGGATACATCCCTGGAGTACACCGCAGCAAAGACAAATGGTGATAATGCAGTCACCACTCTATTGTTACAGCAGGACTACAACTTCTCTAATGAAAACGGCAGCCTTCACCCATTCAGTCCTCAATCATACGGTGGGTGAAGACTTGTGTTTGTATCGCCTTCTTCTGACTACAGAAAGAAACACAAAATACTTATAAATATGATCCACAGCAGCACTGAATGGTCCAAAGAAAGAACAAGAATTGAAAAAACAAACAAACAGTAAAACATTTGTATTAATTTCACATTTCTCTAAACCCACCTGCCCTTCTTCTCAGACTGTAGTTCTGCTGAGCCCTGCAGTCCTGTCAACGCCAATATTTTTAACCAAGTGAAGCAAGTGGTTTCTCCGCCTCCTGAAGAAGTACTGTCGAGTCTTCAGGTGAGCTCCGGGTATCCAGAAAAACTGTCATCGGGACTGGGAGAGCTGGCTGAGCACCATCCGATCCTGAGAGAGACCAGGAGCAGCACTCCGAGACAGGAGTGCCCACTCTGTCACAAGGTTAGGTGACTTTTTGTTTTCAGTTCAGTTCTACTTTATTTTTGTTTTTCATTCTGGGTATTAGCCAGGGGGTTAAATTTTATTTAATCAAAAAAAAAAAGGCTCAGAAAAAGTATTGTGTAATAAAAATTCTGAGTATCTGTAGAGGTTTATTACTTAAGACAGATCAACAACCATCCACCAAAAAACAAAGACAAAAATAATTTTTTTCATAATTTCAGTGTATTTTAGTTACTTTTATAACAAATTAAGAATAACAAAACATTTTTTAAATACACAATGGAGTTAAATGTCATCATTTATTTGTTTCTTTTTCAAATGCCTTTTTTTGAATGTTTTCGGTTTAGATTTTGTCATACTCTTCAATAATATTAACCTTGCTCTGCAGAAAAATATGTAATCTCTCCATTGCACTGCACCTATTGGTCCCAACATACTGCAATCATGCACTCACAGTGCAGCACAAACCTGTGCAGCAACCATTACAACATAATGTATGATTAAAATGATCATATCAATAAAGTACATTCAAATACACAAATAAATTTGATAATAAAGATGACATTTCTAAAAGAATAGACAAATAGCCAAAAAATACTGGACCTTTGAGAGGAAAAAATAAGAGAACACCAAAGTTGTTACAATTTATTCTAAATTTCATGTAAAATTATGAACCAAATTAATGATAATTTAACCTGTAGCAGTTCCACTGAGTCACAGACCTGCTGCATGAGAGATGAATCACACTCAATAATTTCAGTCATGCAAAAGTTTGTGAATTCAAGAAACACAACATTAACTAATAGAGTTATTAGTGTGCTTTCTACAGCGGATATTTAAAAGGTGAATCTACCATAGCTCAACTTGATGATGATGCATGACTTGGAGATTTCATAGAATTTGATTTTAATTTTTTTTTTCCTTCTTCAATAATATATTGAAAGTATCCAACTTGTCTTTGCAGATATTTTCATGTCTGTCAAGTCTGAAAACTCACATATGCAAGAGTCACGGAAGCAGAGCTCGCGTGTCAGCGGCACACATCAGGTCCAGCAGAGCTGGTAATGAGCAGGCGTCCAGCAGGGGCAAGGTCAGTGTCACGTTACCTTTTATTCAGTTATTCTGTTATATCTTTGAACTCTGCTCTTCAAATCAATAATTTATTGGGATAAAGCTCTGTCAAACCCATGACTGCCTGTTGTTTCAGGAGAGGACGTTCAGCTGTACGGTGTGTGGAAAAGTGTTCAAGCGCTCCTCCACCCTCTCCACCCATCTGCTCATTCATTCAGACACCCGGCCCTATCCCTGCCAGTACTGCGGCAAGCGCTTCCACCAGAAGTCTGACATGAAGAAGCACACCTTCATACACACCGGTGAGTTTGTGCAAACGTGAATTTATTAAGCAGGCACTGCTCTCAGTAATGCTATTCCTTTAAAAAAAATACAAATAAATAATGTGAAATACATTTTTCTGTTTTATTTTCTGCTCTTTACTGCTAAAATGAACACTATTCCACTATAGATGCTTTAAGCCAGTCAGTTTTCTTTAAAATTAGATCTTGCTTCTTAAAATTGGCCTGAATCTCAAAATAAAAAAAGACTCAGACTACTTCCCGACACTGTGCAACTGTCCAGCACATAATGTGATAAAACCATGTTTAATAGGAACATCCACCTTTGTATAAGTCCAAATGTGAAAAAAATGAAAATAAGGAATGGTTACATTTTGTTGTTTCTTTTGTCGTGTCTAAATTTTTAAAGCGAGCGGTAACAAGGTGCAAACTGTTTATCTGCTAGGGGAGAAGCCCCACGTGTGTAAGATATGTGGCAAAGCATTCAGCCAGAGCTCCAACCTCATCACCCACAGCCGAAAACACAGGGACGACCGGCCCTACCGCTGCCCTCAGTGCCTTTACAGCTTCCAGCACAAAATGGACCTGCGGCAGCACCAGGAGCACCACTGCACCTACCGCTGACCCTGGCTCAGTCACGACTTCAAGCTTCTAATCCAGGAGAAACAGGAACATAAATCTACAGACTGCGCTGTTCTCAAGACCGGCTTTAATATTTCACGCCAAGCTATGTATAGTGTAACAGTTCTATTTTGTACCCTGGGCATGAGTTCAAGTTAAGGATACTGGGGTGAGATATGGCGTTAGGGGTCTGGGTGGGGGTCTCAGCACTGTAGTGAACTTTTACGCACCATGTTTTATAAATGTCTTTATTTATGTTAAGAAAAAAAACAAATGCAGGTCACAACAATACTTTAATGATAATACAGTTATTACTACTGACGTTTCAAATGTATTACTATCCCAGTTGAGCCAACAAAAACACATCCCTGCTTCATTTCAGTTAGTGCATTTAATTTAATTCATGCTCATTTTTGAAGTTTACTTATATACAGTGAGTTATCTATGGTTTTTTGCCTACATTCTGAGGAATATAATCGTGTATACTTGTTTAATTTACTAACAGGAAGAATCACAGAACTGTTAATGTTTACTTCCATCCATCCAACTGTGCTTACCTCAGCTCAGGGTCGAGATCTGTCCCAAATGACTCTGTGAAATAGTGATGGGACACATCTCAGGGTTAATTTAGTAGTATTGTGTTTATTATTTCACTGTTTCTCTTTTGATTCTTGTGGATGTGTGATGTGGCTTTCAGTGTTTGTGTTGAGGCTGAGGCTCCTGCTGGTTAATGATTCCAGGTTAGTGCTGATATTCAGAGCTCCTGTAATTGTGTGCAACAAAAAATTAGTAGTTTAGAAAAAAATTAGAGTTTATTTCTTTTAAAATTTGCTGGTAAACATCTACTTCTAAGCCACACAGAGAAGAGGATAAAGTCTGAAGAACTTGAAGTAGCGTGTAGAACAATTTTACTGCTCTCAGTCAGATGTTCAATAATACGACTTTGTTTGGAGCTTTCTGAACTAAGGCTTCCACAAAGTGCACTCAACGTAGAGGTAAATGGTAGTAAAATTAAAATTCTAACACAAAATAAAATTTAAATCTGTATTTTGTCATACTGGATCAAATGTAATATGACTTATCATCCTTAAGCATAGCAGACTTAAAATAAAGAGGTTAGTTGCACTCACCCCTCATACAATGGCATTGCTTAATTTAAAGGTTACACACACTATTTCTTTTAACTGAAGTTGAGCTGTCGAGTTTTTCCTATTTTGTGTTTGCCTGAGTGAAGCCACGTGAGCTCTGAATTAAAGAAAAAAGTCAGCACTTCAATCCACTGTGGTGGTGTTCAGAGGCTAAACTACAAAAACCATGTCTTTGTCTTTCTCGTCCTTTATAATTTGTAAGCTATGTTCCATAGGTTGCAGAGACATTTACATTAATGTAGTTTAAAAGGTTGAAGATGGTAAAAACAGTCTCAATAATCCTCCCATTAATTTAACATGTAGTGAAACACCCTCACATGTTAAATTAGTGATAAGAAATGGACGGGGGAAAAACAGGAAGTGATGGAAGACGACCCCGTGAACTTTTGCAATGTTTCTTAAACAGTGGTTGAACTCCTGTCCCCTGTATTTAAGGTTTCACAACTAATATTTCCACACCTCTGAACCAAAAAAAACAGCATTAGCAATATTCGTCTCTGGAGCCTGAAACTCCAGAGACTACTATGACCTGGATGACTGAGAACCTACACACACATTAGCAATATTTGGTTCAGGATGTGTCTGCAAAAACACGGGAGATTTTTATTTTTGATTTTATTCCATTTTTAGAATTTCTGGTTAATTAAAAACACCAATTTTATGTGTTAATGTTAATCCTTCAGCCAAAAGAGAGCATTGTAGATTTGGGTTGAACCTCCAGATGCAGCTATGACACACACACACACACACACACACACACACACACACACACACACACACACACACACACACACACACACACACACACACACACACACACACACACACACACACACACACAGTGGAGAGTAGTTTGGGTGCTTTTTGTTTTGTTTTGTTTTTATTTTCAGGCAGGCAAAATTGTAACAAATAATTTTCCAATTGCATCCTTCTTTCATAGTTCAGATTTTTTGTATGTGTGATTTATTGCTTCTCCTAAATCTAAAAGGAACTGTCTTGACCATGTGGTGAATGTCAAGAGGAATCATAGCCACAGTTGATGAAATAACTTCTGAACAGCAGGTTTGTGCGTTTTCAACAACTCATCACTGCCATAAAGTCTGCTCGCTCATTTTTGTTTAAATAAATTATTTTATGTAGGCGATGTTTTTCCATATCTTTCTGATTCACTGCCGTTGGGTTCATCTTTAAACAAGACTGTTCTCCTTGTGTATGTACTGTTACAGTGCTGGGTGGTCTTATTGGGCATGGCCACAGATTAATGAGGTCAACAAGTAATCCCTGTGAGCTGAAGGTTCAGGTTTTAGACCTTGTGTCATATTTTGGAGTGCAGCGGGGGTGAGGACCCAAATGCAAGATACAGAGAAGCAGACTTCAAAAACAGAAGGCGAGCCATTTTATTTAAGGCCGGAATTGAGAAACACTGGGCAGGAAAGCAGGGAACAAAAACAGCTTAAACTGAAAGATATGGCGCCATACACACAGGAACAGACTGAGGCTTAACCAGAGGAGTGGATACAGCTGGGTAACAACATCCATCCATCCATCTGTCCTCTTTCACTTATCCTTTTCAGGGTAAGTTAAAGTGGATACAAGACAACAGCTACCAAAATAAAACAGGTAGTAGGACACAACCAAAGAGGGGAATGAGATTAACTTGGCACAGAGCAAGACAGTGAAACACTGAATGACAAAGAGCGAGAAGACAGATGGAAGAACAGGAAACTTGTGGAGAAACGACCAAGAATATTTTCACAAAGTACAAAACAGCAAAACCCGTCTTTAAGACTAAAGATTAATACAGAAAAACTAGGGAAACTAAACATGATGCAGACTCAAAAACAAAGAATTATAATGTTCCAGGTTCCAGTGAATAACTGAGTACATGAGGAACCCAAGGAGAACATAGCAAAGGTCAGTGTTTAAACTCTCATATATTTAGAAACTACCAACAGATGTTTATCCATGTGAGGACAGAAGTCCGAAGTTTATGTGTGGACAAACTTTGATCCCCCCCCCCCCACACACACACACACGCATGCCACCCCCCCACCACCACCACCCTCCACAGCAGATTTAACACTGAAGAAACTTTTATGCCGACTGCTGGAACTGCAAGATTTAATTACGGCTCTCGCTCTAACAGCAAT
>VUQK01039913.1:0-36169 GCA_015106715.1 Bujurquina vittata
CCTGTGACAGCATAAGAAAGACTGTGGTTGATGCTCATTCTATAAACAGTTATTTTAATGTGCAGTCCTGCTAACTGATCCAACCATTGTGTTACTGTCGTGATGTTAATGTGTGAACAACAGGAGACTGCTCTTCCATATGAGGAAGAGCAGTCTTCCTCATATGGAAGAACACTGGTCTCAAACCAGTGTTCCCTCTCAGTTACAGCACAGCAAAAACTGGGTTAAACCTGCAAAATTACTGGTGCTTTTCTCTGGATGAGTAGAATTTTTATTGAGAAGGAGTTCCATCATTACAAACTTAGCCTTACGCATCAGGCCAGCTGATCAACGCTGGTGTGTAGCTGTGCCGTGCTAGTGGCACTTAAACACAAGAAGAGGTACTTACAGGAGAACCACGAGCACCAGGAACACCGGTAGGGCCAGTAGGTCCGGTCTCACCCTGCACACAAGAGAAACTGTCAGTCAAACAGTCAAAACAGCTAATATTACAGTGTGAATTCTAAATGAAATCCCTTTTTATCACATAACAAAGCAAAGGATTTTTCCTACCTTGGCACCGTTGGGTCCAGCTGGGCCAGGAGGACCAATAGGACCACTCAAACCCTAAGAATGAAGGGAGAGGAGGAAACGCATTGGAACACAGAGTAGGAGTGACTGAATGTTTCTTTTTTTTAATTTGGATGAATGCTTTACAGGATTTAGTCTGTAAAGGTTTACTAAACATAGTAACTCACTCTAGCACCATCCTTTCCAGGAGCACCCTCAGGTCCTTTTGCACCACCGTCACCCTGTTTGACAAAAAGAAGAGTTGTGCTTTAATCATACAACACCGACTGTCGTATTTGCAGTGCAGTATTTTCTACACCTTTCCATGCATTCTACTACTGTACAAGGTCCAGCTTCACTCATGAAACAATCCACAAGTGAAAATAAAGACTCCGTCACTCACTCTGTCTCCCTTGGATCCTGGGATACCACCAGTTCCTCTCTCTCCTGGCATACCTTGCAGCCCTGGGGGTCCCTGGGCTCCAGAGGGGCCAGCTGGTCCAATGGCTCCCTGACAAAAGTAAGATGGACTAGGATTAGGGGAGAACTTGTCAATAAAATTCGTTCATCTATTCATTTGATATTGTTATGAAAAAAACATATATAAGGCTTCTAGTAAAGTCTCATTAGTAATTTAAATTATATTATGTTACAGAAAAATAAGTTGACCAAGGCTGCAGGTTCATGTGGTTCATGGTAAACATATCAACCTGAAAATAAATGAACCAAAAGGGTCCTTTGCTTTTTATTTTCCAATTTCTTTTTATTTCATGTTGAGAAAAGTTGATATTTTGAGAAAAGTGCTCACTAAGTTACTCCCTGAGAGTTAGACAAAAAAAAAAAAACGATTAATATGATACCATCACACAAAGACTGGAAAATACGGAGGAACAGTCTTAGTCTGTTCAAAGGTAAGAAAATCTGCCCATCAGCACATTTAAATCTGACTAATCAGGAGATCACATCTCTTTTGTTTAACTTAGAAATGGTGATGTAAATGTGACACGTTGGGGCTTGATGTGGGTTATGACAAAGCTCCTGTCGTTCTAGTTGGTGGTGTGAGGTTGTCGGGCAAATCGTGGAGACTAGAAGTTTCTGCCTCAGCAAAAAATAATTACATCAGATAATTACCAGGTGAACGCAATCATCAGAAACTTGTTGCAGTTTCAGAAGTTACTCTACCTAAAGTTTAGCCTTTTAGCTTAACAAGTCCAAAATAATGAAGCACATTTTCTTCACATTTTATGGTGTCAGTGATGACATTATGTGGAACTGCTGTGGAATTAAATAGTACTGTAGATATTCACCTGCATTTGAGAAATGTAACTGAGAGTCTTGAACCTGCAGCCAAAAGTTAGTTTGCGAGTCATCCACTGACCTTGGGTCCATCACTGCCCGGTGTTCCAGGAAGTCCACGAGGTCCCTGAAGACCCTGGGCTCCTGCACCACCTCTCTCGCCAGGGAAACCACGTTCACCCTGTAAGAAGACAAAGAGATATTAGATTAATAGGAGAAACAGCAACAATGGCTCAGCAAAATAAATTTCAATGCATGATGCCAACAGCAAAATTTTGTGTAATTTCGCATAACGCACACATATGACCTATACATGCATATGATAGCTATTATTAATGGTGTGTAGTTCACTTTGCATTGAAATCTTTGGAAACGTAGAAGATGTAGGAACTCACTCTGGGTCCAACAGCACCTGGAGCTCCACCTTCTCCAGGAACGCCCTGCAGAAAGAACAAACTTTGTAAGCTTTTTTTTAACAATGCCTAAAAATTGGCAACAGAACCTTTTCTTTTTTCTTTTTTTTTACAATATTCACATTAAATCAAAAATATTATGTAATTAAAGACACCCATGTAGACCAATCTGTAGTAACTAATTAGTTTTTTGGGTTTTTTTTACTCATCAGAAAGTTGTTGCAGGGGCCACTTAATTAAAAAGAACAGAATTATAAGCCATAAAATACCTAAGAGCTCAGGCGCTTAATAATCCTTTTGAGATGTGAAAGTTTAAAAAATATAGCCTTCAGAATTTACAATCGACATTTAATTGACTTATTCTTGTTTCTACAGACAGCAGCTGTTTCTGACAAGTAATGTTATACTGGGATGGCACTCAATAAGCTAAGGAGGTTTTATTTACCTTTACCCTCTCTCACAGTAGTCTTATTTAACATCTTAGCAATGTATGCCACATAATATTATTTTAGCAGAAGCTTCTCATTAAACACATTTTGCACGCAGGCGGTGTCACGTGCATTGTAGGATACTTTGTGATTGAAGTGTTTGTCAGAAAACAGAGAACTGCAGGTGCAACAAATTATTTGGATAAAATAAAAGCTCACCGGCTCTCCAGATTTCCCAGCCTCTCCTGGGGCACCAGATGGTCCAGGTAGACCCTGCCCATAGTAGCAAAGGAGTTAGTGAAATGGCATCTGTAATTGTGGAGTAGGACCTTATCTGTAAGTCTGCTGCTACATGAATACATGATTCTGAGGTGACTGTGAACACTGTGATGTCAAATTCTATAAAGGATAAGCCTGCTTTAGCTTGAATACTTACTGAAGCTCATAACTATTCACACATCTACCCAGTGTTTGAGGTGCAGACACTTTGCTTTTACCAAGAAGTACATGATGGGATAGATGAGAAAATGATCTCACCTGGAAGCCAGAAGGTCCAGGTGGGCCTTGTTCTCCCCTTTCTCCAGCAGGTCCCTAAGATGATAGACCCAAACACATATGATCAATCAAACATAAAAATATGTTAGCCGGCAGTAAGACATATCTCACAACACGTTATTAAACTGAAATACTCACAGCAGAACCAGGAGGTCCAGAAGGACCAGTCTCGCCATCTTTTCCAGCCAGACCCTGTTCAGAGAGCACTTCAGTTAGGAAAAGTGATCTGGAGACAGAAAATCATGAAGTTTAGGCATTTATGGAAAAACGGAACTTACTCTCAGCCCAGGACGACCCACAAGTCCCTTCTCTCCTGGCTTTCCAGGCTCACCCTGTCAAAGAGAAATCATACACAATGATCTGTAGGAAGTAGCTTTGGGATTGAGGTCTCAAAAGGATAACTACAGCAACATACTGTTATAGAAACCTTCAGACACTTACATTGGCTCCCTTTGGTCCAGGGAATCCCATCACTCCTGGCTGTCCGCGGGTTCCCTGAGGACCAGGTGGGCCAGGGCGACCATCATCACCGGGGGCACCCTGTCAGAGTTACAGATACACATTGTAAATCAGCAGGTACGGAAGCAAAAGCCTACATGTTCTCTTCATGATCATATTGTATATTGTGTGGATTATTGTGGCAACCATGCAAAATTCTTCCTACGTCTAAATAGGTACCTGTACGTTGGAAACATTAAAAAAATTTTTTGTTTTAATCTCTGTGAGATTTCCATAAAACAACAATAAAACTGTAGATCATGAGGTTAGTCCTATTTAATACAATGCTTGTGTTGGTAGAACCTCAGGGTTTTGAAATGATGCATTTTTTTTTAGTTCAAATGATATTTAATGTATTTGTGCACACATGCATAGTTTTTTTTTCTCACATCTTAAAGTGATGAAACGATCAGCTGCTTTATTATTTTAATTTCAAAGTAATTTCCTGGATGTAAATCTGGAAGTAAATCCATAAATCACATTCACTTCCCCGTCTGTGAATTTTGCTCTTCCAAAAAAAAAGTATGCAAATTTTTGGGTCAACATCTCACATTAAAAGTAATAAATGCTGCACTTACAGCAGGTCCAACTTTGCCTTGAGGACCAGCATCTCCAGGACGACCAGTAAGACCCTATAAAGAGCACAGACAATAGAGATTGTGGGCTTCATTCAGGGTGAATTGTTGACTAACCACAAACTAAAGTGAAGTCAGTCACATCAAACCCGCCAAGAAGACTAGAAGGGAGCGCTGTGCAAAGATGCAAGACTCACTCTGGCTCCAGGGAGGCCAGACTCTCCCGTGCGTCCAGGTTCCCCAGTAGCGCCTTTAGGTCCAGCAGCACCAGGAAGACCACGGTCTCCAGGGGCACCCTGAATAAGAAAAGACCAAAGATGGAAACTTTAAATATAGTACATAAAAAACACTTGTTGTGGTATCTTTGTCATACAACACTACAGAAAAAATGTCATTAAGTTAACAGCATCAGTGAACTAAAATTATTATGATTTTTCAAGAAATATCATTTTGCAAACCTTAGCACCAGCAAGACCATCCTGACCAGGGAAACCACGGTTACCAGGAGCTCCCTGGAAGAAATCACAGAAAGAAAGATACATTTGATCAGACTGTGCATACAATAGCCTAGTTTACCCTTTTATTGGTCAAATGTGACACGTGATGCATGTCCTGATCACTTACTCTCTCTCCTGGAGGTCCATTTGGTCCAGCAGCACCGGGCTCTCCCCTGGCACCTCTCTTTCCTTCTTCTCCTGACGGGCCAGGGGGACCTTGAGGACCTACAGGGCCCTGAAAAATATAAAGATATTTCAGTAAATCTACCCTACAGTCTAATAAAAAAGAGGTCTTCATGCGGTTATGGATATTTATTGTAACAAAAAACTGAAATTAAGTAAAAACTCACAAGCTCTCCCTTCGGTCCAGCTTCACCTTTGAATCCAGGAAGACCAGGGTCTCCCTAAAAAGAAGGCAGCCACAATAATAAATAATCCCGGCACTACCAACTATTAAAATTTTGCACAAATTCAGATTATCCCAGCTGACTTACAGACTGTCCTTTGGGCCCCAGAGGTCCTGTTGCTCCCTGAGGTCCAGGTGGGCCACGGGGGCCGGGGAATCCAGGAGCGCCAGCAATACCAGGAGCACCCTTCATTGAGGAAATGAACAATCAAATATCAGGCTGAAGAAAAATGTTTAGTGACTAAAATTTGAAGCAACACAAATTAGTGAAAAATACCAGTAATAAAGAGGGTAAACTTACAGCAGATCCTTTAGCTCCAGGAATACCATCAGTACCGGGGTTACCCTGCACAGACAAGAAGCATTATATTAACAACAAACTGATCAATGAAAAGTGCAAGAATTTTACTACAGTTTGAGAAAAGTCTGGATATTTTGGAGCTGTGATGGAAAACAAACCGATGCTCCAGCAGGTCCAGGAGAGCCTGGGGTACCAGCCTCTCCGCGTTGCCCCTGGGCTCCTTCAGGTCCACGGGCACCAGTAGGACCAGCTTCTCCCTAAAAAAAGAATACAATAAATTTATCATTAGCACTGAAAAAAATATATTTCTTGTGCATTTCAATGAGCTGTGACTGCAGTATTGGAGCCTCGCTATCATAGAGCTAAATATAACCCTGTTGTCTCAGTGTGCGTGAGAGGGAAATTACCTGTCTGACTCATTCAAAAGAAGTCAACTAAATTTAAAAAGAATTTGAAAGCCTTTTTTTCTTCTTTGGCAAAAAGAGAAGTTTGTTGAAGATACTAATTAGGTTGTATATTTGTCTCGAGAGTGAACAAAGACTGATGACGTGGCTCTATCGATGCTTTTTCCGGTTTATTTTATAACATTAAGCTCTTCAACAGCAAATGTTGCTTAAGGATGATGTGTTCTGTAAAAACCTTTGCTCCTGGGGATCCTGGGAAGCCGGGAGCTCCAGCAGGACCTACTGGTCCCTGTAGAGAAAAAAATAAAACAATCTTCAGATCAAAAGCAACAAAGAAAAATCAGCGGGATGAAATGGACAGCAGGTTAACACTGTAATACATACAGGTGGACCGGCAGGACCGGGCAAGCCATCGTTTCCGCGGGCTCCCTGAGGAGTGCAAAGACAGGTCAATTTAGTTTTGTTCGTCACAGTGAGTACCTCACGGTGTTATGATCTACTAAAGGATTCAAAGCCATAATAAATAGCAAATGAGAAATTGATTCCAGTTGAATAGCCTTAAGCAGACATGAAAATGTTACTCACTGCAGCTCCAGAAGCTCCAGGACGTCCTCTCTCGCCAGGCAGACCGCGTGGACCCTATGAAAGAATGATTGATATAAATACCTTCATTATTTATCCTATCTTTGCAGCATAATACACTATCAAAATTTATAATACTCTTACATGGTTTTGTCAGAAAGTTCAGAATAACCTGGCAGAGTCTAAAAAGTAATGGAGGCAACTCACCATGGGTCCAGGGGCACCATTCTCTCCAGGAGAACCCGCCTCACCCTGATAGCAACATTACAATAAATAAGCATAAAACAGTGGACGACAACAATTACACTATGAAAATGTAAATTTTTGAAAAATCCATATTGTCACAAAAGATTATTTCACCTTGGCTCCTGCAGCACCGTTCTCTCCCTTAGCTCCATCCAGACCAGGGTGACCCTGCAAAGAAACACAGCTCGTCATAAGGACTCGCACATCACTCAGTTACCGCATGCAATCAATGAGTAGCTGCAGTTCTCTGAAGCAGCTGACCGAACTCAAACACTCACTCTGTGTCCTTTAATGCCAGGAAGTCCAGGAGTTCCAGGGAATCCACGAGCTCCCTGAATAATAAATACATTTTTAAAAATTATGTGTGAAATCATTTTCACATTTTAAATAATTTCATTCCCATCCATTTCTTTCTGGTGATTTTAACATACTATATAATCCTAGAGTTAACGGTACAGGTTTTCTGTGTTTAAGTATGAAGCATCATGAAGCATTATGAAAATATTTGAATGATTATTGTTTGCTCACCTGAGGCCCTGCAGGTCCACGCTCACCGGGTTTGCCAGGTTTGCCAGATTCACCCTAGAAACCAACAGCAAATGTCAGGATTACACACTGAAGCAGTGCAGCTGCAGGATAAGATGTAGCTGCACTGCACTTCACTGTGATGGAAGGCTGTGCACGTGCGGATTGTGTATTGTGAAGTCACCATGTTCATCTGTAATTTTAGGAGATGGAAAGTGCCCCCTGGTGGCATGTAGAGGTTATAATTAGAGAGCATTATGGAGCTGGGAATGGGGTTGTGAAAATAGTTGAACAAAAGTAACTAAAGGTGAAAAATGTTGATTTTTACACGGAACACAAAAACAAAGTTGTTTTTTTCCCTAAAAAATGTGATTTGACCTTGCTTAATTCTTATTTCTTCATTTATTTTAAGTGTTCTGAGATTTCCTGTGCAGATTAAGACTACACTTACATCACTTCCTGGTTTTCCCGAAGGTCCAGGTGGTCCACGAGGTCCCATTGGTCCCTGTCACAAAGCAAAGCAAGAGCAGTCACTACAGACGACTCTACACATAAAGAAAAAAAGGCCTACATGATGCAAAGTGTAGTTCTGCGCTAATTTGTCACTGAATTGTTAAAATTTGAAATTGTTTCCATGAGCTGATGACCGAGGCCAATTTTCTCACAATGCACCAATAATGAGTATGTATTATTGTGAGTGTAGACGTGTACCTTGTGTGAGAAGCAAAGTCTCAAGTCAGTTTGCTAGACGCACAGATGTATTATGGGATTGATATTAATACTTACAGCTGGACCGGGTTCTCCAGCCTCTCCAGGGGGCCCTTGGAAACCTTGTGGCCCCTATTGGACCAAATGACAATGCAAAGCATTAGAAATGTATTAAACTAAGCTGTTTGATTATAAAACCCAATCACAGAATGATCTGGGCCATGATCAGAGTACTTACAGGAGCTCCAGAAGGCCCAGGAGGCCCCCGAGGACCCATAGGACCCTGTAAAAGCAGCACAAAACATAGATATCAGTCTGGTATCATTCATTTTAAAAAGTAATGTGACAAATTAGCCAAATGAATACGGGTATCCCAAATAAATAAAGCTTTCACCAAATACACACTGATCATTCAGAGCTACTAAGAGTAAAGTAAAATTTAAAGCTTAAAAAAATCTTTGGGTTTAAACATTGACATCTAGTTCAAAACCTTTCACAGAAAGATTTCATTGTTTTATGTAATATGGCTGTGGAGGCACATTGCATTGGGATTCTTAGTCAAACATACTTTTATGATCTATTTCCATTTAAGTGTCAACTCAGTGTTCAGTTCACACAGCATGAATTTTAAAAAGTCCCATCAGATCTGTGTGTTGGGGTATAATTACTGAGCCACAAGGTGGCAGCACTGCAGTAATCTGAGTGAGGCGCTTGTTATTTTTTCAGTGCTTATTTTCAGCAGCAACTTGGACGCCAGCTGAATATCAGCAATACTGTTTCATGATTGTGGCAGTTTTCTTACAATGAAACAGTACACATACAGTGGAGTTATCCTGTTAGATGTAGTCAGCGTACACAACACTGCTTACCATTGGTCCCTGCATCACACCCATCTGAGCGCCTCCAGCCTTCTCATCAAAACCCTGAGCCATCTGAGCAGCAAAGTTCTGTAAACACAGAAAAGTGAGCCACAAATAGAAATATGAATGCTACAGTACTGTGAAGGAAAAGGAGTTTATACCTGTTCCCTTCGTATTATTTTTCACCCGTCATGTTTCTAAAACAGGTGTCTGTGTGCTCATCTATTTGTTTGTCTGTTCCACTCTTTGTGACTCATTCTGCTTTCATAAATTATGAATTTTGTGATCTGATTTTGTGCTCTTGGAACAGGTCAAGTGCAGCCAAATTAAAGCTTAAGAAAACATTTATACATCAGTGATAAAATGCTGGTCACATCTGGCATCTGCTCTATTTTTATAGTCCTTATATTCACCCCTCCAAGTCCTGGTGGGCCAGGTGGACCGGGTGGGCCAGGGTTTCCGGGGATGCCAGGCTCGCCATCTCTTCCTCGAGGCCCAGGATTTCCCTAAAAAAAAAGAGGGGGGGATCTCTGAGTCACTGAAAGAAGCAATGAAGCAGATTTTACAAAAACCATCCTGTGTGAGTTTATCCATCTGCTGTATGCAAGCAAATAAATAGAAAACACTGAATACTTTCTTTTCCCTTTCTACAATATACTGCCTGATTCTGATTCTGATTGTTGTTATCGTTTTCAATCCCTCCTACAATTGGTGTTCATGATTATGATTATTCCCCCTGTATGAGTGCTAACAACACAAATGCAACCTCTACAGGCCATTCTCTCAGTTCTGGTAATGCTGCTTGATCCAGTATCTGAGGGCCAAGTGTTGAAAAGACCGGTTGATGGTTTATTCAAACACATTGTGTTGTCTCTTACCTTATCACCTTTAGCGCCAGCTTCACCTTGTGGTCCCTGCCCACCTGGGGGGCCCTACAAAAACAAACATATAAGCCTCAGCAACATTCATAATATGGCTAAAACTTATATTCAGAGCAAAGGTCATGTAGTTGTGAAGCATGTAAGAATGGAGTATATTTCCAAAAAGTCAATTTCAGTAAAATCAATAGAAATTCTGATGTTTACCATAGGCCCTTGTGGTCCTCTTGGTCCTATGACCTACAGAAAGATTTTTTTAAAAAAAAAAAGAAACAATCATCAACATTCATTAATGACTCTTCATTAGCATCTTTCATATTCAGTCCGTTTCCACCAGCTTTGAATTCCCTTAAGTTAGAGAACATTCCAACCTTGTAGGAGGTGGACATCAAGCAGCAAATAAAAGGATTTCATTTGACAGGGCAAGTTTTTCTAGAACCAGCGCCTCCTTTAACCTCTGATTTGACCAACATTTTTCATGTGACCTGTGCACTTGGACGTGAGAAGATCTGAGAGGATTTGATTAGGTTCATTATGTCCCAGGAATGCAGTGTTGTTTCTCATTTAGTAGAGGGACAGTGACATTCAGTTTCTCACGAGTGAGAAGCTGCCATGTTTCTTAAGGGGGGAAATGTTAAATGTTTGGGGTAAAGTCACTTATAAACATAGAAACTGTGTGAAATGTCACAAAAAGCATTCAATTTGTGTAGGTGAGCATTACGGAAATAAATGGGCAGATGATCAGACATTTAAATCCTATAATTCAATTCAAATGAAAGTGAACAATATAGCAAAAAGGGTTTTTTTGGGTTAAGTAACAGTTCTCTTTTGTAAGTAAATTGTAAGAGTAACGTACAACAACTATTTCATAATTTTAAATTTAGGAGGGTCTATACTTACATCTGCAATCTCTCCTGGTTCTCCTTTCTGGCCCTGAATGATAAAAAAAGATTCAAATTATATGAGTTTCCTGACAGTTTATTGCATCATAACCACAGGGAAAATAAGTTCTGTGTGATAGCACAAGTTGCTGGGGATACATAATAGCCACTGACTCACCTTAGCCCCAATTGTCTCTGATGTTGCATAAAGAGGAAGGAGAGGAAAGAAAGAATATAATTATAAGTTATACCTTGAAGTTATATTTCAAGCACAGGACTGATTTGAACTCTACTCTGTGATTCTTACAAAGGAGACCTGCAAGAAAATTCAAGAACGCTGAAGTGATCAAATAACCTTTACCAAACCCAAAGGCAAAAAACCCATCCAGATTATATTATTGATGCAAGAGTTGAAGCAGAAACAATAGATGAAGGTTCAGATTCAGTCATGCAAAGGTAAATAAAAAAGTAGAGTCAAAGATGAGCTCATTTGATACAGAAGGGCAACTGCTTAGGATGTGCATTGTGCATTATTCAGTAAAATCAAGTATTTTATAACAAATTTGTATCCAATCAGAAAAGGACCTTAAACATTAGAACCAGGAAGACAAGAAGAACAAGGAATGCTACAATTTAGCAGTTTGCATCGATCATAACAAGTATTTAATGTACACTGCACTCTCTTTGATATCTTGATTAGATAATTCCTGTTATATGTATTTAACAAGAGGTTTCTAAAGACAGCGCAGAAATATAGCAGCTGCTCACAAGAACCTGAAACCTTGAGGTAATATCTATTTACAGTGATCTTTGCAAAAAAATCTTGAAAGACCTTCGGGAGCCTATTTAAATTTGTAGAAGGCCTAAAAAATGGGTCAAATGAATCATTGAGGTGTTGCACAATATGAAGACTTCATCTTAGCCCTGTGTTAAATTGAGCAGAAGTGTCTCTGCTGGTTTATGTGCAGATCAGAAAGCACATGACAGGATCCAAATCTCACATGAAAAGACTTTCACTGGGACTGTGAAAATCCTGATAATGTTGCTTATCTGATCTCCATAAACCCATGTAAAGAGTCACTCTCAAACAGGGAACATCAGCTGGTAGCAGATTTTTTTTTAAAAAAATATATAAAAGTCAAATTTAGAAAATTATCATATTTTAAATCAGTCATAAATATGAAAATTGCACTCGGGCACTAAACAGTGACCACGCTAGTCCTAATCAAGTAGAATATCTGGATCCAGTGATAGTTTCCTATTGAAAAGTGTTAGCCAGGAAAGAGATGAAAGCAGGCTAAAAGAGTAATTTATTTATGGGTATGTGAATAAATAAATTACAACCAATGGGGGAACTGGCATCAGCAGGGCAGATGGGACAGCACTCTCCAGATGGGATGATAGGGTTGGCACACTCTTTGATCTCCTCGCAGATTATCTCATCACACAGAACCGCTCCGGTGTCACACACACAGATACGACACGGCTCTGGCTTCCACACATCCTTATCATTATACAGCTGGCTATCCTGGATGCAGCCCCCTATCATCTCTGTGGTGGCCAGCAGGGGTTTCATGGCCGAGGAGGAATAGGAGCAATAAGAGGGTTCAAGAGAGAATTAGACAAAGGGGAGATAACGGCATTTCAGCAATGTTGTGAGATGGTATATAATATGTTTAAAAAATAGTTGGTTTAAGACAATGATTAGAGGATATAAGGGGTCAAAGGGCAAGGCGAGGAAGTAGGAGGAGTAATAGCAGAAGAGGAGGGATTATCGGGTATAGGGGAGGGGCATAGACAGAAGAAACAGAAAAAGTTATTTGGTTCCAAATAAAAACTTTGAACACTATAAAATTGGGTGGCTATGCATTAAAAAAAAGTGTTAAAAGTGCATTAAAAAAAACCCTATGGGGGTGGGAGTGAGAAGACTTGTTCCTTTGTTGCTGATGAACAGGTGCTGATCTGACCCAAAAATACGCTGCGAAGCTGTGGAGCACAACAGTAATTTATGAGTTTTAAATTTAACACACAACGTATGCAAGGAAATGCCCCTAAGTTATCGTAAAGAGAGTTTAATAGCAGCATAAAGTGCAACGTAAACACAAGCCACAGTTAATGGTACTGTCTGAAGCCTTGATTGTGGTATTTCACGTCACTGGCTGAGTATATTTAACCTGCAGGCCTGCTCTGCTGCTCGAATGAATGAACCTCTCTTATAGGGACCCCATGCCCAATTGACAAGCTGCTGCTTTAAGTAAACAGAGGGTCCTTCTCCATCTGGATCCCATAGCTGTGTTAAGAACCAGTGCAAGGACGTTGGGGAATTAAGAATGGGTGATTTGTTTAGATTATACATCTCATACAGCTTAGGATCGTGCCTGCTAACTGCTGTTATTTGTGTTTTAGTTATATTTGTGAAAGTGATACTTAGCATGCACATGTTACGTGACTGTTTAACTCATGATCAGGAATTAGCCGGGCTACTTGCAAATAAAAACATCTGAACTAAAACACCGTGTTTTTCAGAGAAACTTTTGAATCAAAGCAAAAGCTATTAAAGGCAAAAAATGGGAAATGGACTGGTTCTTATATAGCGCTTTTGCACTCTAACAGATCAAGAAGATGTGGAACTGAAAGTGGTCACAGTGCATGTAGTGCTTCTTGCCATGAATGCACCTATATGTTCATCATGTTGTACACACAGTCTTCTGTCCTGCTACCCTTTGAGCCTTCTCGTCTGGGGTCAAGCACTGTCTGCACCATCACATAACATCATGAAAGGCTGCTCCAGTCAAACCCTGTGGGGAAGGTTTATTTTTACAAGTCTTTAAAAAAAGCTAAACTTGCACTTCCTTTGTCCAAAGTATCCAAAGTGTTTTTGCTTAATAGAGGCAGAGAAAAAGGGCATTTATTATAAGCCTTTTTTTCTTTTTTTTTTAAAAACGTCCACTAAAATGTAACCCCACAAAACACGAAAGTCTGAGTTGTAGGACCCAGGTGAGTACAAACGAGCCCTTGTTCACCTGGTCCTCCATCCCACACAGATGCACCTTGACAACCTTTAGCTATCCTGCTGAAAGAAATCCATTTGCTCTCTTGGCAAGACCTTTGACAAGCAGACAGCATCAAAATCTACTTCTTTGAAAAAGTTTTTCTTTTGACAACACACCACTTCCACTGGATTTACTAGATGTACAAAGATAATGTTGAAATGGAAACAGAGACAGCTGGTAATGTAATCAGAATTACAATTCAACATTAAATAAGGAAGTGCAAAAGAAAAATGCTGCAACTTACGGTCATCCTCCTCCTGACATCTGACCATCGATAGTAAAACAACTTGGGATGCTACAAGTAGCAGAACAGTCCTTGAGTCCACAAAGCTGAACATGTCTAAAAATTAGACATGCAGGAGTTTGGGTGAGAAGTGAAGGGAAGGAGGAGACCAGGCTTTCAGTCAGTGGTATGTTAAATTTGTGTTCCCAGAGACTTATAGCACCATGCAGTCAAACTCTCCAAAGTCTAAGTGGAATCCACCGCGGGGCCCCAGCTGGCACTCTGCACCCACTGCGTCAGTGCAGGCACCGCCGTTTTATGTCCACTGTACCTTGTATGGATCTTCGTATATTCCAAAATACCAGTCCTTCCCCCAGACCCCCTGTCAGGCTGAAACCTGAACCTCATCTCCCTCCCCTCAATCCAGCACCATCTACACTCCCAGGGATTTTTTTTTTTTAACCCAAACCCTCCTTCTTTTCTTGGCCTGCTTGGCCTGGCCTGGCTATGAGATGTGCCTAGACTTTCACATTAAAAGGGCAGCTGCAAGAAGCAGAGCACAGGTCAATCACATGCCACTGTGTCGGGGGATTTGGAAATCCCAGTGTTACGGTGACTCACACTACTTTCTTGTGAACAAGCCTAAAAGAAAGTACAAACTACTATGACGATATGCACCGCATATGGGCACATGTCTGATGACATTGGTCAGTGGGGGAACTGATTAGACAAAAACTATGGCATTTTCTGCAAATGAGCAAATTTTGCTCCCAGCCAAATGCAGGTCTTTCTGATCCTGGGTCACTTTTCTACAGAATTGAACTAGAGATACTAAAGACTATATGAACTATATGAGTATTTTAGGAATATTTTAATCAAAAACCATAAGTTCAAAAAGACTAACTGTAACTTTTTTTTCCCTCTGACATTGTGTGATTTCCTTATTCAGCTGAATTACACAGATGAAAAACACGTTCCTTATTTTGATAGTTAATGAGGTTACCTTGTTTATTATTTATTTACTTATTTAAACATCAATGCACATATTAACAAAAAAGAAATGTTCCTTTTTGACTTTTAATTCATGCAAAAAATAATAATACCAGGGTTCTGATGTGCATGCTGTAAACCAGTGAGTGATGCTTTTAATTGGACCACAAGACTTTTGGAGATTAAAGTATTAGGAGGTAAATAGAGAACAGATTCTTTTCACTGAATATCTGTCAGCATGCAAGGTGCAATCATTTAGCCCATAAAACCATGAACCATACCAAATTTTATTTCGTCCAGTCATTTTGTTGTGCATTAGTAAGGACTTTGATAGTAAAGTTTCACCTGGCTCCTAGACACATAAGAAAACCTTATAAATGCATCTCAACCTTTGCAAGAGGACAGAATAAATGTTTTTGTTTCCTGAGTAATGAACGTCTACTTGCATTTAAACTCTCCGTTTATGGCAACTCAACAAATGGGTCAGCAGGGTTGTTTGTTTCGGTTTAGTCTCTCGGATTATGGATTAAACTGCAGAGTTTAGACAGCCTTTAAGTTGAGCTGACCAATCAGCAGCTGTGTCACGTTCTGATTATAGTCAAACTTTCTGAGAGGCTTGTCTGTTTGGACAAAGACAATTAACAAGTGGCTAATCAGTTAAATGAGCTATTCTTCTGGCCTTTGAGTTAGAGCTAAATGTTCTGCAATCAGAAGTTAGCTGACCTTAGAGGAGCATTCCAGACCAAAAAAAAAAATCAATATATATACCAATTACTGTGAAGCTGAAGTAGAAAGGAGATGAAAGATCTGCATGATCTTTATTATAGCTCTCTGGTAGATAGGCCCAGGTGAGTGAGCTTGAAAAGGAGTCTGTCACGAGGAGAGGCACAGTAATTCCAGGGTCATGACCTTCTAGAGAGCCCCTCTCATTCCACACACAGGAAAGAAAGATTTGAAACAGACATCTTACCTGGACCTGTGTGAGCTGAGTGGTTTGGTATATTGGAATTGCATTTAAGGAAGAAGATAGCAGAAACCAATCCAACGTCAACCCAAATCACATCACAGATGCATCTACTCTTCTGTGCAATCTAAATCCATTTGTCATAATTCCATAAGTTTGATTTATAGTTAAGGATAGAGCATCTTCTGCCTAGAAAAATAGAGCCTTGTTTAGTATGATATTTGTTAATTTGTCACCAGGTTTAAGAGGACAGAAAAACCAGCAATAAAGCAAATGAGTCTGACAACAAAAACATTTCAGGAATTTAACAGGCCGGCTGAATCAATACTGAGTGGTCTTAAACAGAAGAAGGAGTACACAGTGCCATTCTGCACTAACACTCTGTTCACTATGGTGTCAGGTCGAGTCAAAATCGCTGTGTCACAATGAGAAAGAGGTTGGTGGATCTTTATTAGTTACTTGGAAAATAACTCGCAGTCTGTTACATCACAACTTCGAATCGCCCCTGAAATCATAAATGTGGGTAAACTAGTCAGACGATAAGATTATAAATCTCAAGCGTTTATGCCATGTCAGAAGAAGCAACAGTGGCATTTTAGAGAAATTACTGCACCCATCAATAAGTGCTGAGTATGTAGATCCTCCAAAGACGAATGCAGAAGAGAGCTGCGGAGCAATGATTTGACATTCATCAGTGCTGCATTGCTGCAGCTCTCTTTACACTGACTTTATAGGACTGTCACTGATTGCCAGTGCAACTTCAGTTACAGATCTGTGTCAAGGTACAGCAGGAATACTGAGACCAGTTCAGCTCCACACAGGCCTTTTCTCTGGTGCTCTGACTGTATACAGCCTCCTACCGTCTCCCAGCACACACACAATAGGCCTCTGTGCGGACGGCCCGCGGAATGCTGTGAGATGGCAGGGCAGTGGGATAGCTACATGGTGAGGATGGGGGTTGGTGGATGAGGAAGGGTGTGGAAGCTCGGTGGATGAAAACTGGGAGGGTTTGGTTTGGGGAAGGGGAAGAGATGGTAAGGAGGACGGAAGGAGGGTGGCAATGGGGGGCTGACATTTCACTACTGTATGGTGTGCACTGAGGCTCCTGGGGTCTAGAGGGTGTCTAGGTTTCTGCACAGTGACCATAACAGAGGGGGTGTAGTCCTGTGTACACACAAAGCGGTAATAGTCAGCACCCACCTGGAGGAGAGGAGAGTATTTGGTTGCGAAGAATATATAAGATAGCAGTTGCAACAAGAAACTCAAAATGTCAATGAGAAAAAGAAATCAGCAGCAACAGTCGTGCCAGTGGTCCCATGGGGCTATAATGCTCATTACGTACCTGAACCTGAGACAACCCCGTTAATCTTGTTGGGGTGGAATGTGTAGCTTTACCTGAGGGCGGTGCCAGAGAAATGTTTCTAGTAGCAAAGATTTGCTGTGCAGCGGCCACTTTGAGACAATGAGAGCCAAACAGTCACCCTCAGACTTGACTCAGTTTTTAAGTTATATTTTGTGGCTGCACATCAGTGTGCTCACGCACCGAATCTTGGATATTGGGCTGTTCATGTGTCGAATGTGCATTATAATATCTTGGTGTGCTTCATAAAGGCCTCACTGGGTGTGTAGCATTTAGGTTTACATATGACTTACAGCTACCACACTAATGTTTATAATGTTCATTTACAAAGTACATATTAGACTTGTGTGAGCACATTTTAAACAAAGGTTTCACCCTTTGCCATGTGAAGAGAAGTGGAATCAGAAATTCAGTCAGCAGTTTTAGAGGTATGAAGATTTTCTGGGACATGAACAGCCTCAGAGACTAAAATATGTGCCAATTTCTACAGAAAAAGCAGTACGATGGGTATTATTACTAAGTCCTCACTGACTGTTAGAGTAAGCCTAACCTCTAGCCCAAGAGCATCAAACCTGCAACTCTTTTGCCCATCTTCAGTAGTTCCTTTTGATTTGAACAAAAATTAGGTGAATTTGAAAATTGTCCTATTAAATTTGTTGAACCTCAATAGTAATGGTGAGTATGCAAATAAAGACATAAATGACTCATCTTTAGCCCCCCTGGCCATGCACTCCAAATCTAAATAAATAGAAGTCATGGAGAAAAAGTAATAATTTAACAGTGCATGGACAAAATTATCAAATTTACCATTTTACCAAATTTACCAGTCATTGGACTCATCTGAGATGGTGATGAGGTTGCCTACAGATGGTAGGTTGATGAAGTGGTCCTGTGGAGCAGCCACAATAACCTGGTGCTGAACACAGAAAAAATAGTGGCGATGAAAGTGGACTTTAGGAAGAGTCCTCCAGCCCTGCCAGCACTCACCATCCTGAACAGAACTGTGATGGCAGTGGAGTCCTGCAGGTTTCTGGGTACGAAAATTACCAGGGACCTGAAGTGGGACAGCAACATTAGCTCCATCATCAAGAGAGCCCAGCAGAGGATGCACTTCCTGCATCAGCTGAGGAAGTTCAACTTATCTCAGGAGCTGATGGTGAATCATAGAGTCCATCATCACCACATTCATCAGCGTGGGGCAGCTCTGCTACCAAGCATGACCTCCACAGACTGCAGCGCATCATCAGGTCTGCAGAGAGGACAATTGGGGTTAAGTTGCCTTCACGGCTAGATCTGCACGCCTCTAGAACCAGGAAGCGTGCAAAGAAGATCTTCACTGACCCGTCTCACCCTGGACATCATCTGTTCCAGCTCCTTCCCTCAGGCCGGCATTTCAGCCAGATGAGGATCAAGACATCCAGGTTACAACGGAGTTTCTTCCCACAGGCCATTATCCTTTTGAACAGTTAAATTATTACACAATATTTCAGTTTCCAACTGCACTTTTTTTACAGATACTTTTATACATTATCAAGTCCAACTCCACCTTCTGAAATCCGCTCCTCAAACCAGTGTTGGTTCTAGAATTTTATTTTTCCTGCTATATTACTGCACTGGATCTGACCGTTACCTCATAGTCGCCCTTCTGTGCCATTAGACACCTTTTAAACTGCTGTTGCACTCAGCATCTTAACCTTAGACCTGTACTTTGGGCAATATAAGGTTTATAGGTGTGACTGTGTGTGTGCGTGGGGGGTGTTGAGCGAGTGAGGTAGTAATTGCAGGTTTTTAGTTTGTTTATTTCTACCTTGAATTCTGATACTGTGCACTGTGAGCTCCTGTAACCAAAACTAAATTCCTTGTATGTGTAGCATACCTGGCCAATAAAGTTTGATTCTGATTCTGATTTTAGTAATAATTTAATAAATGCAACAAACCCCTGCCCTGCCCTGCCCTTTTTCTTAGAGAAAAATAAAGGGTCTTTTAAAATGTAAATAGTTTTCGTTGTGTGTCATTTTTTGATATCATAAGTTAAGGGTTGCTTGTCATTATTAGTGAGGACGTGGACCTCAAAGGATTCAAATATATGCAATAAATGCTTGGACAATGAACTAAATGTAAGTATGCTAATTATTTAGAAGTTAGAGCCATCATGTCATCGGGTATAGCTGCAGATATAAAGGACAGGCTCTGATTTGTTCAGATCTGTTTAAATTCAGCAGTCAAGTTCTCCAGAGTAAAAAAACGCTCATATGAGGTACTTGTATTGCAATTCCAGCAACACAGCTTAATAAGAGCACGCACCCCAGAGAAACACAAAAAGGAATTTCCCACTAAAAGGACAGTCAATTCTGATTATAGTCACCAGGTAAGCTGACAGGTTTAGCACAAAACAAAGACTATGGGGGGACACTATGGAAAGAAACCTTATTACAAATACACAACTTAGTGAACTTACATGTTCACTAAGGCATCCCACTGCTGCCATTTGAGAAACAACAGATTTGACAAAGTGTGGTTGGATGGTTATGAAAAGTCACCAGGAAATTAATGTAATGTAATTCAGTGTTATATCCTCTGAGTGTGTGTGTGTGTGTGGGGGGGGGTCTCTATGTGGGTGAGACTCAATTTGTAGAACAGATGGAATTCCTTTCACCCTGGGTGGCACAGGCATAATGGCCCTTATCCTTTCATTTGAGAGATGCATTAAACGATGCATTAAATCTCTACAAGCTTTCAACAGTTTCCGATAAGGAGCTTTATTTCACAATGTGCTGTACCTATTTAATACCTCTTCTTAATATCATATTCTTACCGCGCAGGCTGGGTTTAACGGAAACTGGAAATGGATTAAATTAAGGTGTTTTACGTACTTTGTTTCTGAAGTAATATCCGAACACAAGCGGCGTACGGTAGTTTGAATAAAATGTGTTTCGGGGCCCGGAAGGCTTTGGGTGATTTTGGAAAATAAGCGTGCATCAATCCAATAAAAGTGGCAGCGTAATTGGTAATGTGGTGAAGACAGGCTGATAATGGGGATAAGTAATAGTTCCCAGGCTCTAAATTACACTTGAATGAATAGATATCTCTTACCCTATTAATTACCACACTTTTTCTTGTATGAACTACATGTAGCTCAACTGAATTAACTTTGAGGAAGCACATATAACCTACATCTTTTCCCAGCCTTTTCTTACATACTTGGCTATAGCCTCTAGTTCTTGCTATGATCTCAAAGTATCCTAACAACTGCTCCAATCATCATTCATAATTTCTTCTCCTTAAGGTACTTAAAACTGTCTGTCCAAGGTAGCCTCTATTTCAAGGCTTCAGCCAGACCACCAGATTACTAAGATGGAATCAAATGTTTCTTTTCCTGTGTGAGTTGGAGGGGGAAAGAGGTTAAGTTTGTGCAGGCTTGGCGAGTACAGCAAGGGGGGCTTTCTCACACAGGACGAAGGATGAAGGGACAAAGGTGGCATTCATTGGCCCAGGAATGGAAAACATTTTCTGCTGAAAACAGAGAAGCTACAACCGGCAGAAGTAGCGCAGAGAGGCCATGGGTTAGCATGGACCTCTGGTAAGAACTGACATGCCTGGGGATGCAAAGGAGAAGGCCATTACTAGCGAGGCCTTGTTTATTTGGCAGTGGCGATGATGCCATGCCCCTAAGTCTGCTGATAAGGTGTTACTGCATAGTCTGAAAGAGTGAGAAAGACTGCATATGGATGATTTGAGTACCCTGATAATATAGATTTAACTAGAAAAATCTGAATAAATAAAAATAGAATTATTATTAAACACTTTTTTTCCAAAATTTAGAAGAATTCTCCACAATGATGGAAAATTATTTTAGTAAGGGGTGAAAGTTTTGTGATACTCTTCAGTGGACATCTCACATGTCAGCTGACATCAAAGACAGGAAGCCAGATCCAAAACTCCAAAAAAAAAAAGGAAGAAAGAAAATACAACAAAGGATCTTTGAAGCTCCAGAAAACATGCTGAGAAACCCTCTGGAGAGGAAGCATCTCACTGTGATGTGTGCTCAGTAAAACAACAGAGTTAGAGAACAGAGACTGACCTGAGTGGAGGGTCCTGGAGTGAGTACGCCACCTAGAGGACAGGAGCGTAAGAGTTCAGTCAATCAGTGTGGGAGGCTCACCAGGGGGTGTCACTATCTCACAGCTGTAGAAACGACTGTAGCAACAACCTGACGGCAACCTTACAGGAAGTATTTAGCAGACAGCGCATTTACTCCAATCCACAATTACATTTAATGGCCAAAAAAAAAAGGAATGAATTCAACTACTGACACATTTATAATGAAATATTGCCTACAGTCATCATTTAAAATCTACAAAACGCTGCAAAAACATTATTATTGTCATTGTTAAAGATCGCCACTTTCAAATCAAAACAACAATAATAATACAGTAGGAATGAGTGTAAATGTTTTCGTAAAAGTAGCAAAATATAAGAGTTAAATATTAGAAAAATGAAAAATACAGTTTTAAAATGTCTAATTTCTACAGTAAAAGATAAATAAACCAGTTTAGATAGTTTAGTTTAAGTGATGCGTGTGTGTGTGAAAGGGAAATTTAAAGCTGGTTTATGAGCTCATCCCAGGATTTAACTCCATTTAATCTCAGTTTATGTCAAGTTCACGCTGATGAAATATTTTTGCACCGTCACTGGACGAGGAAAAAAGATAAATACCTCATAATAAAAGACTAGAAAATCTCATTGCAGTATGGAAGTGATTTAGCTGCAGCAGAAATGAAATCACTCAGCAGTATCATGTCAGTTGGGGGCTGCTTGTTGACCCCTGTGTGTGTCACAGCTCCGCCCCGCAGCAACAGCCCGGACTTGTCTGTCTGCAAGACAGTTGCTGCTATTAAAGCTCCGAGGACCAAGGAGCTCTGCTCACAGATATCTCTCAAGATCAGCTACTGGAGCGAGGGGGGAAAAAAACGACTTTGAATTATTAAACACCGAGCCCTACTTATCACAATGCATTGCCTGAAAAGTCTGAGGACGGCTAACCCGGGAATCCTGCAGCTATTTAAAAATGCAGGAATCTCTGCCAGAGTTGGAGCTGACAGCATGGTTTTGTCCAGATCGCAGCAACCTGTTCCTCTCCCCTGCTGGGTCGCAGCATCCCCCCACACCCACAGAGCCTATCATCATCAGCAGGGCCCTGATGTGGACCAAGGAAACTCCAAGTAGGTCACAGAAGACTGTCTCTATTAATTAGCCAAAATGTCATTCAGTCCTTTCATTTTTTTTTTCTCCTACAATACTCTCACCTTATTCCTTTGGAGGTAAGACGCTCACATTAGCGGGTTAATTTGCTGTTCCCCTCATTCTTCAAACTTCAAGTAGCAGGTTGCCACACATGAAGTGAAACTGTCATTTTAAAAGCACTAAAAATAAAATTGTTAATAGAAATGCAAAAGTAAAACCGCACTAAGACTATAAAAAAACTTTCCAAAACTTTAGAAAAACGAATTTAAATAATTGTATTTTGCACCTGAAAAAGATTATAATAATAAAACTAAGAAAACAACAACAAAGCTGGCCCCAAAGTAAAAATTAGAAAAAGAAAATAAAAAGTAAAAAAAGAAATTCAGATTAAAGCAAATTTTAAAAAAACTATATTAACACTTTTTACTAACCCTCAGTGACTAAAGTAACTATAGTGTAGTCAGTAACAAAATGTCTGTAATTTGGGAGGCTGGTTGAAAAAAACAAGAGAATTTATGTCACATTGAAATAGAAAATGTTTACTTTTTTTTTAAAAGAAAGTGAATTAATTAATTAAAAAAGTAATTGTTAGGTTCAATAATAATAAAAATAAATATTTGCTACTATTAAACATTGCTCATAAAGTTTTTCTCAAGTGAGAAATATGGAATAATTAATTGGTGAATTCACGTTGTTACATTTCACAATATTATTTATGTAATTGGAATCCAATTAGTTGCCAAATTTGAGGCTGTTAAGTTACACCTCTTCTCTTAATTGCTCAAACACAAAGAAATTTAAACACGGTGCAGTTTTTATCAGTATTGAAAAGTGCACATTCTGTGAATCTAAAGTGACCAGTGCTGCAAATATGCTGCTCAAAAAAATTAATGCATCAGATCTCAATGGGGGATCATGCTGGATATCTATAGTCATATGAAGTAGGTAATGTATTAGAACCAAAAGGATGCCACATTGTTTGATGGAAATGAAAGTGATCAACATACAGGGTGCTGAATTCAACCCTGACACCCTGAAAATGAAAGGGGAAAAATAATGCGGCAGTCTAGTCCATTTTGTCAAAATTGTATTGCAGTAACTCAAAATGATACTCAGTAGTTTGGCCCCACATGCTTGTATGCATGCCTGACAATACTGGGGCGTGCTCCTAATGAGACAATGGATGGTGTCCTGAGGGATCTCCCCCCCCAGATCTGGACGAGATCCTCACTAAACTACAGGACAGTCTGAGGTGTAACCTGGTGGCGTCGGATTGACCGAAGCATATTGTCCTAGAGGTGTTCTATTGGATGTGGTTCTGGTGACCGTGGGGGCCAGTCAATGGTATCAATTCCTTATGAAGTGCCTGCATACTCTCGCCATGAGGCCGGGCACTGTCATGCTCCAGGAGGAACCCAGGACCCGCTGGTACAGCGTTGGGTCTGACAGTACCAGTGGGCCCAAGGATTTCATCACAGTACCTAATGGCAGTCAGAGTGCCACTGCCTAGCCTGCAGAGGTCTGTGCATTCCTCCATTGGATGTGCACACCAAACTGGTCATGCTGAACGATGTTACAGGCAGTATAATGATTAACAAGCCTCTCAGATGATCAACAATGATTAACAAACACTGACCAGCTCAATATCCCAGAAGTTTAACTGACTTGATGCTATACTCCAATTAAAAAGCATTCCTTCAATTTTTTGAGCAGTACATTTATATAACAGCAGCATCCATGCAAAACACTGCAGCACAGGGAATAACGACTCCATTACCAATCCACAAAATAGGGCTATGCTCATGGTGTCAATCCTTTGGTACGTTGGAAATCGATCCACCCACTCTTACTAGCTGTCTAACACCATCTAGCACTGCATGTTAAGCAGGTTAATTTTCTTGCATGGAAGAGAGGGGTATTAATCTTGTCAATTTAAAATGTTTAAATTCTTATTATTGGCAGAGTACCTGATTAACAAGATTGGGTTTAAGTCAAATTGCAGCCTTTCTTATATTAAAAAAAATGCCCCACTGTCATTAAAATTGATGAGATAAATGATATTTTAAAATATGTCATGCAAATTAATTGTATGGTACACCCCAAAAGCTACACTGTATGTTGTATGTATGTATGTGTTGTTGAGCCTTCTCTAAAACAAAGCTTATGTGAGCATAAAAGTATATAGTAGGAAATGTGCCAGTATTTACACTACTAGCTTTATGTTGACATAAACTTTGACTGCCTGCTCATGGTCTGGCATTGATGCTTGTCCAAATGTAAGATCACAACATGTTGCGTGTGTGTTGTTTGCTTTTTATAGAAGTCGGCTGATGTCCAGCATGGAGGACCTGCTTTTCTACACCATCACTGATGGCAAAGAGCTGATCCCCCTCTCCCACTTTATCTCTGTAAGTCAGCAGCGCATTAACACTTCCTCTGTCAGGCAAAGCACTGTTTTGGCTTCCCGTCACACGTGTGAACATACACAAACACACTTGACTACGCGTTTGACTTTAATCAAATCAACCTTGGTGACTGTCATGCTATCCCACAGTAGGAATCCAGAGCATCTCCACCTGACGGTGGAGTCCAGTTTAAAAGGTGTCTAGGGACTTTCTTATGCAATACCACTAAATATAGTACATGTAGTTATGGCACTAAGGACCAAAGTAATTAGAATCAGAGAACAGTGTTCATTTTCCCATTCATTTTTAATTATTATATTGGCCTTAATTACAGCAATACCTTACAGTTCAGATGTTGTAATGGCAGATTGAATAATATCACTAGATTAAAGGAATGTAATTTAGAAGACTGAACCTCCTGTTTCCTTACTTACTCTTATGACTGTCATGAGGCTCCTATCCTATACATGGGATCCCGCATGAACACACACATTGAAAAAAAGTCATGCTTCTGTGAACATGTGCCACAGTTCATGTTTTAAAAGTCTTGCAAGAGCTCAGCATACTGAGAAGGGGAGCATAGAAATCAATAGACATAAACACATAATCCTTTTCATTTCTATGACGATGACTATGATGGGATATTTTAGGCAGACAGCTGGTGGCTGCGGTGTCTATGGCAACTCAGTCATTTTAAAATAAAGTGTGCATTAAGGAGAAGAGATGTGTGTCAACACAGGTGATGTCCTGTTCCAGTACAGATGACTTGATGTGTTTGTAGAGGTTACTGGAGCATGGAAAGTGCTACTCAGTGTCTCTGCAATGGAAATAACAACTGCAAAACACATTCACCCTAATAGGCTCAGAGTGTCATAAAACACTGGAGGGAGGATCCAAAAGCAAATGATCTAAAAAAGGGCAGAGTCAAGACTATGGGTGTTGTCAAATAGTCAAAATTGCTTAGGAAGGTTCATAACTGAGTGAAGTGGCTTGGAAGTGTCTGCGTGGTAGCCATAATTAGAGCTGATTGACTTCTATAAATACGTAAGTAAAGGCTTTTTCAGTTCTTCCTTTACCGGAGCATGCACTGGGCCATCATTTGTGAAATTAAAGGAGATAATCACATCCCAAAAGTCCTAATGACACACCCTCCGATCGTTCATGAACGCAATGAACAAAAGTGTGGCACAGATTTTATTTATTTATTTATTTTTAAATTATAAGTGTTTTTTTTTCCATTTCCATGACCTGATGATATGTTTTGAATTATTAAGTGCACAGCTGAACTCTGAGCATCACCCTGCTGTAAGAAAATCTACTTTTTCTCAAGGTGTTACCTTTCACTGAGAAGATATATATATATATAAATAAGCTTTGTAAATAAAAATTGTGAACTATATGTTTATATCAAAGTGTATTTAGGGTTTGCTGTACTTCAGTTTGCATTAGTGATGTCTGTTGTTGTATTGCCCACCTTTAAGATTATCACAAAAAAAGGGTTCAAGAAGGGATGTGACGATATATTGATCCATCCCTGATTATCAAAGAGAGCAGTAGCTGATAAAACAAGTATTGGGATAGAAACAAGTAATACATGAGTATAAGAAGACCATGAGAACAAACTGTAGCCACCTTTAATCCTCATATATTTGTCCTTGTGGTAAATGCAAAACCTTTATTATTAAAAAAAAAAAAAGTTAATTAGTTTTCCATCATGAAAATCAAGTTCTGTATCTCAGTGTTTGTTTGACAGATTACATCTTACGGAGATTCAGAAATGTGGACTACATTATTTCTCATCTAATCAAAATCACTACATTTTAAAGGCCAAGTCCTGTCTTCACTCGTCATCTCTGTTTGTTTTGCATTTGACTTTATCTGTGAACTTAAATCTGCTCACAAACCCAAACCTCACGCCGTCAACTGAAGGACAAAACTCGAAAATAAACTCAGGAACGCCACACATGCAGCAGTCTAGCATCAGCATTTCCTGCTCTGAAGATACTCATAACTGCAGGAGCATGCTTGCAGCCATGTGCCTGCTTATTGAGTCACTTACAGTTTCAGTCAAAAGAAGTCTCACTGGTCAGGAGGGTCATGCACATGGTGTCCCCAAAATAGACCCACATGGTACAGACAGTGACTGCCACTGTGACTTACGAGAGGGATTCCAGTGATCTGGCCTATGCCTGCATTTTGCCCTCTCTCCCTTGGGGCAACACCTGAAGCTTTGCAGCTTCTTCACTGTACATGTCATCTACACCTGCTTAATCTTCTTGCATAAGTAACTTTTTCAGTGCCTGAAAAAAGTATCTCATTTGTCACTCCCTGCCTTCCTCCCTTGTGTTTCTTATTTCCCTTCTCTGCAGGCTTTGAGAAAAACAGGCTTGTTAACATCTGATCCTCGGCTCCGTGACTGTGTCTATCAGATGCGGCAATCCACCCGTGACTCCATCGGGCCAGTCATGATGGACAAGAAGCTTTTCAGAAGGTGAAAACGCATTATTTATAGTGACACCGTTTGGGTACGCAGTTGCGCAACACGTCAAAAGTAGTCAGAACATTTTCTGGGTGTGTTTAAACAAAACACTGGCGATTCATGACTGCCGCATAAACAGTGAGAAACTCTTTCAAATAAAGATTGGGCCAAAGAGAGGAAACAGGTGAAACTGTTAGGTTAAGTCCTTTTGAGAGTTTTTGTTAAATGACAGAAGTGATCTGTGATCAGTGCTATTTGAGTCCAAGGGACAGGCGGAGACAGGCGTTTTATGACCAACAGCTGCAGCTGACCAAATTCACAAAGCAGTGGAGAGCAGGAAGACAGGGGGTCTCTGGGGCTCTTAATGAAAGGGCATCATTCTGGTTTGGCTCCAGACTGTGGCAATTACATTAGTAGGCTCAACAGATCTGTAAGTGCTATGCAGGCTTCTGACCAGACAATATAATTTCATAACAGACTAATGTAATTCACTCAGACTCTGCCGTTGGCCTGGAACAGCACAGGGTTAAACAGTCTGGCTTTCCTCTGTTGAAATTAATTGGCCATTTCCGACTTTCTTTGGTTGTTTTCTCAAATCTGTGAGGTCATCTATTCCTGATGAACACTCAAGAGCACACTATAAATATGCTAGTAGAAATAGAGACAGCTATCTTCAGTTTTTTTAAGGAAGTGACCCATATGAATAATTCAGGCTCTCTCCACTCTCTTTTCCTGGTGTCCCAAACCTCACGCTAGCGCCCTGAATGAGTGAGGCCTCCAGGCCAGATATTTTAGTTCGCAGCTGTGACAGAATGCGCATTCCTTTCCTTGAGAGCATGCTGCATTGCTGAGCAGTTAGCAGCACATAGCAATGGAAGTCTATAATAGCTACTGGAGTTGTTATGGGTAGGTTTGTTTACGCTTTTAGGTGAGTGTCAATTGGCCCCGAAGCCTGTGTGTTAAAGATTTCAATTATTGACTGGTTTTTTTAATTATATAAACATTTTTCATGCAGCTCGAAAACTCCAGGCTTGCCACTTGAATCAAAGAAGCTAATCTTCTATTTTTTTAAAAAAGTAATTTCTTAGAAAAAAAGCCAAAGCTAAAGACAGGAGGCTCATATCACAGAGGCTTATGTTTTCTCTAATTCCCAAGAACTGTTATGTAGTAATACTGTACAATTAGAGCTACGTAAACTAGTTAACATTTCTTTTAGATTGTCAACAAAATTAGCCAGCTAGCCTTTAAATTACTATGTGGAAGCCTTGAGTCAGTCCCATTCTTTTACAAGCAATCATTCAAGCTTAAAAAGGCACCTAACTCAAAGGATGTGTCGTGTTTGCACATAACAGACAGATTAGCAAACAATCAATTTTAAACTGTATCTTTAGGCACTTTGGTAGTAGCAGCAAAAGCGCATCGTTTTTTTCTTTGAAAAATGCCAATGATAACAGAGTTTGACTGGCAATTTTAGGCAATTCCCAAAAAGCTATTAGACAAAAGAGTGGCATTTTTTAGCATAGTCTGCAGTGCATTCTTAAAAAATCTGAGGAAATTGAGCAAATGGAGGACAAAAGGAGAAGTAGCTTCAAAAAAAAAACTGCCTACAGCAGATCAACAGCATCTGAAATTCACTCTTCACTGAAGCAATTCTTAATGAAGGGAAACAGGGAGAAACGTTTGGCAAATTATACAAGAACTGTACTGAAAATCTGTGGCAGCAGGTCTTATGGAGTGATGAATCCAAGTTTAAAATTTTTAGTTTAAATGATAATCAGTATTTCCAGAAGTCAGGATAGAAGTACAACAGTGATTGTCTACAGCCATCCGTAAACAAAGTGGTGCGTCTCTCGATGTTTGGGGTTTCATTTCAGCCAGTGGTGGAGATCATGTGAAAAATGATAGAATTATGAATGCTGTAAAGTGCCATCAGACATTGATCCTCCATGCAATACCATCTACAAAGCATCTGACTGGCAACAGCTTCATGATAACAATGATCCCCAAATCACAGCCAGTGCAGTAAAAGCATACCTGGATAGAAAAACACACAATGGACCGCTATCAGTCATGCATTTGCTTCCTCAGAGCCCAACATAATTGAAGCAGTGTGGAATCATCTTGGCAAAGAATGTGATAAAAGGCAGCCAACAACCAAAGAAGAGTTTTGAATATCCTCCAAGAAGCCTGGAGAACTATTCCTGAAGACTATTTAAAGAAATTATAAGAAAGCTGCCTCAGCCAGTTCAGGCTGTGCTGAGGAATAAGGGTGGTCATACCAAATATTGACTTTCAAGCTCATTAGAATTGCACAGACTCTGTTTTTGCCTCATGTGCAGTGTTTCCATTTATTTTTGCACATTTCAGTAAAATGCTGTGCATAGATCCCTTTTTTTTAGCAAAATATAAAGAAATGAGGGGAGGCTCAAGACTTTTGCACAGGAAAAGATATGTCTCTGTTAGTGAGCCTGCTAGCTGTACAGCACTCTGTGTTTAATTAATGGCCTAGAAGGGCACTCTGAGAGAATATCCTTGACCAAGGCCATTGCCCTATTTCACAATATTAAAGCAAGTCGTCAAAGGCTTCACTGAAATGCTCCACCAAATTTCATTAAATTTAACTTAGTAGTTTAATCACGTATCTCAGTCTTGACTCTTGGCTTGGTCAATGAATTTAGGCCCCCAAGAGACACTATGATTGTGAATAGTTTATGATAGATTTGGTGTTTACAGTTATCTAGTGCTTGAGGTTTGCCTATCTGACATCACTTAACGTCTGAGAGTAATGAGCCAGCGTTTCCCCCCTATTTCTGCTTCTAACCTAACACAGTAGAGGTAAATGGATCGTTTTATTGTTTACATAAACATCTCTATCTCTATTACACTCTATTACACTCTATTACACTCTATTACACTGGATAAAAGGTCCCTTTTTATCACGTAGGTGTGAATAATAAAATATATTAAATCCATTTGTCTGGCAGTTCTGGGAATTGTGCATGCTGCATTTCTGTCATATTGAAATGGCTTCTTGGCACACTTACTGCAATGTAATTCAATTAAAATGTTCCAATTTATTTAGATCATGTAAACAATATACAGAAAGTCATTTAGGAAAATAAAAAGAGACAAGAAATACTATAGCAAATAAAACAAAATACACTCCAATATCGCTCCCCTATTCTCATTCAGCTTACATATCGAAACGGAGCAGGAAGAAATGCACACTTATTTAATCCCACCTGACCTCCTTACCTATGATTTAATATTTATACAGCTTCCTTATTGATATAAACCTCAATAACAATAATAGACATATTTCTAATCGTAGAATATCAACACTATGCACAGTGATCATCATATTTTACAGCTCAATAACTTTACTTCCACACATCAACACCAAGAACCTCCAGTCATGGATGAAGTAGTAACTTATTAAATAGACATTTACTGAAATTAAACATCTTACTCTTCTTTGTATCCCATGAAGATCATATCTTTATACCTCTTTTTGGAAGGCTTTATATTTGGACATTATTTCAGTTCCACACTCAAACGGTTCCAGTTTTGCACAAAAACATTTCCTAGTGGTATGCACATTCAAATTTAAAGCTGCAAAAAAAAAAAAAAAAAGATTGTAATATAGATTATAATTTCTTTCTCTTTCAAAAGAAACATGTTTTTAATATTGTAGTTGATTATTTTTTTGCTCTCAACAAAATTTCTCCTGTCTGGAATTTCACTAGGTCTCCAAATTTCAGTAAGAATAGTGAGTTTGGATGATCCCCATAACCTGCATTATGAATGATGCGGACTGCTTTCCTCTTAAGAATAAAAAGTGGATGTAATGTACTTTAATAGTTATTAACATAACTTTATATTTATATAACAGAGCTATCATTGTAGTAATATAATTTATTAAACATCTGTCTCTTTTAAACTATAACAAGTCATAATGTTTGACATGAAAAGATCATTACCACATTTACCCATGAACAGCATTTATTTGGCTCACCCTATTTTACTGTATATCCTGTTTTATTGGGAGTGTTTTTACTGGCAAAGTAACTTCATTGACAGGCATATAAACCACGTACTAACTGCAGCATGTCAAGTGTTTCTTTAGCCAATTTTATTCATGTCCTCTTGTAGGTGTGTCGGCAACAACATCATGCTGCTGACTAAAGCTTTCAGAAAAAAATTTATCATCCCTGACTTCGAAAAGTTTGTCCACCAGATCGATAAGATGCATGAAGATGCACACCGGCAGGAAGGAGGACAAGTAAGTAAGAAGAATAACACGCATATCGATTTGGTGTCCGCGCCATCATTTTTAGCTCTCTCATATGGGTTTCATGTCTTCATGCAGGTCGCTGATTACATTCCACAGCTGGCTAAGTTCAGCCCTGATCTCTGGGGTGTTTCTCTGTGCACAATCGACGGACAGAGGTGCAGTGTCAGCTCCACTTGTAACACATCTTTCCATCCTTTAAACCTCCACCATGTGTACTGCCTCACTAACACTAATCCATTTTTATTTTTTTATTTTTTTTGGTCATATTTCTGTGTTTCTCCATTACATCCTCATGTCATACAGACACTCTGTGGGTGACACCAAGGTTCCCTTCTGTCTGCAGTCATGTGTGAAGCCCCTGGAGTATGCCATCGCTGTACACGAGCTTGGCAGTGACCATGTTCACCAGTTTGTGGGCAAAGAGCCCAGTGGACTCAAGTTCAACAAACTGTCACTAAATGAAGAAGGCATGTGATTAAACACCAGTTATCCTCTGTGTGGTGGTAACATATGATTCATAGTTCACAAAACATCTTTATCCCAGTTTTTCCAAATGTTCAAACACTGCTGAACATTTTGCTCTGTCCTACCCAGTGATCAGCACAAGCGTGGGTCTCTGTGAGGAGGTTACGTGGCAGGGAAAAACATTGTTACACAATTTCTCATTGGCTCATTGGCTGGAAGAAATCCATGTGGTTCTACAGCTTTACGAGCGCAGATGGAGGTCAATTTGGATGTCCACTGAAGTTACCAAATATGGTTTCACGCCCGATAAAGGGTTAAGGTTTATCAAAATAATTGTAAAATAGGCTAATACGGGGCACCTGGGGGGGGGGGTATCTATGCCAGGTAACTTTGGACTTGAGGCAGGGTAGATTTTGGTATGCCAGGCTATTATAGACCTTCTTGCCGTGAGGCTGCAGGTGCAGCAATGCACTTGCAAGAAGCATTTTGCTTTTACGAAAGGATCGTGAGAAGATTGTTTTATAAAAAAAAAAAAACTTTTTTTCATCTCAGGTCTCAAAAACATCCTGAAAACATGTTCAGAATGTAGGACTGGGGATGTTTTTATTTTTCTGTGTTTTTAGTGTAACATTGTAAAAGAATGTTTAATAACCTGCGCCTCAACAAAATGTTCAAATCATCCTCCAAATGTTGCTGTACAAATGGCATTTCTTAGTTAGACCTCTTCAGAAATGTTCTCTGAACATTCCGTTAATAACATCTTTAGAGCTTGTACTGTAGGTACATAATGTTTACCAGGAAATTTCCCTGCCAGCTGGATTACAATTACAGTACCTGCTCATGGCTGAAAAAAACTGGATTTTACTGCATGTGTTCAGTTCATTAGCTGTTGCTACATCCTAAGACCCCCAGATGAAATGTATTCTACGATCTCAGCAGTTTGTTATTTGTGGTTAGGAGCAAGTCTGTGATTACATGCTCTCATTTCTTGTGCAGATAAACCACACAACCCCATGGTGAATGCTGGCGCTATTGTCATCAGTTCTTTAGTTAAGGTAAAAATCCACGTGCTGAATACACTGATATGATACATGATAATGGATGCTTACACAATGCACATTTCCATTTAAGAATATGCACACAAAATAACTTGATGTTGGCTATCATTAATGATGTTGGTTGGTTAGGGCAGTACAGAGTAGCCTCTCAGGAAGCAGCTGGTCATGGTCAAAAATAGGCTTTCCATTTTTAAACTCAGTCCTTATTAAATGTTTTCCCTTGAATTATTACAGTGCAGCATAGTGTTCTGCAGCCTCTCCAGAGATTTGCTTGCAGTTCAAAGGGGTAATCACTTCTTCAAAACTCTTTATAAAACAGGAGTAAAATGAGTTCCACAAAACATGCTTTCTGTCATGTATGGTTTAATTTGCTTTTAGCTGGAGCCTCAGCGTGAGCCAGAAGTTATGTAAAATATAATACAATTTTAAAAAATGTGCAAACTCTCTCATCAAAACAGCTGTGCCCATGCAGGAGTATGGCCCAGCCCTGTATGATTTACAAGCTTACTGGAAATTTGCATTCATTATGAAACCTGACGTTGCCACAGTTTGCAATCTGTATGAGCTGAGCAAGCAAAGCTCTTTTATGCTGCTTTGTTCAATACAAAGACAAGTGTGAAAATGTTGTGAGCTTGTTTTGAAAATTGCATGTTGCGTGCTTATGAAGGGCTACACAAATACACCACTGAAGGCCACAGATTGCTGCTTTCTTAAAGGTCAAACTATTGGTGTTGTTATCTTATTTACAATACAGATTTTTTTTAAAAAACAACATCTTTCTACTATCTAGGTTGAAATTCACTGAACAAACTCCCTCCTGATGAATGACGTCAACAACAGCCATGAGATATTTAGTCAACCCCCACAGTGACTGGACTAAGGTCATTGCCACCTGACTGAGTTCTCATTAAACTAATCTGTGATCTTTGCCTGTTTTTGGATAAACATGTGCCCATATATGGTTGCGAAGGCTTTCATCTGTGTTGGTTTTTGAAGTCTCACAGCTGACTGATGAGATACTGGGGCCTCAAATGTGGGCCAAGTGCAACTGCGAGGGAGGGATTCGGTTTGGGAGTGTGGACGCTTTTGGCCAATTACAGCCCTCAGAAATGAAGGCGTGTTAGCAAACCCTCACAGCTGTGTGTGTTTAGAGGGGGCAATGTTTGTGTGAACATTGCGTATTTAGTGTATTTGTATATAGCTTATATAAACACTGAGGATGCTGTATAGTTAAAAAGCATTTTTTTCTGCACAGAAAAGGAAGATTAAAGGCAAAAGGTATAAAATATATAGAAGATGCAATATTCATGCACTCTTGGGAGTGCATGAATATTGCAAAGGTTAACATGTCAAAGGTTTAAATGTCAAATATTTGTAAGTTTTTCATATTAGGTAGAACACCAAAGAAAAACTCCCTGGAAAGACATAAAGCCTACTCTTTTATTGGCCATCAGCTTTAACCTCAGGTTTTCCCTTCAACTCAGTGATGTCTGCTATCATCCTTAACCTTTCTAAGTAAAGCCATTAAATATGAATGTGGCCCCATCCCCTTTTGGTATGTTTACAACATGGCAACGATCTTCTTCTTGTCCATGAAATTCAAGCACAACCAGAAGCAGCCCCCGGGCCACAGAAAGCACATTGCCACGTGGACTGACACGCTCAAACACACCATGCGTACGTCAGATATTGACACACAACCAAGATCAAAAGTATCCTTCAGCGTCAAAGCACTCAAACACTGCCATCTGTAGGGACTTAGTGACGCTAGTAAATTGGGCTCACAAAGTGATTTTTTTTTTCCTTCTCTTTTGACAGCCTCATTCAAATAAGGCTGAGAGGTTTGACTATGTAAGTAAATTATATTTTCATTTTCAGTCCCTTGTGAAATTTTGCTTTTATCATTTGGTCTTCCTGCTGAATGGTCTCTAAAGATGATGTCACTGCAGGTGATGGAGTTCTTAAAAAGTATGGCTGGTACAGAGTATGTGGGCTTCAGCAACGCAACGTGAGTGGCCCGCTGCAAGAAATGTAGAACTATTGTCATGTGATTTCTCGCACTGAATGATGCTTTTCATATTGCTTGTGTTCCTGCAGTTTCCAGTCAGAGAGGGAGACCGGTGACAGGAATTATGCAATTGGGTACTACCTCAAAGAGAAAAAGGTGCCTGTAATATTTATTTGGTGTTTTGCATATAATTACAGTTACTCCAGCAGGTTGGTTTTAAATTGAATTACTATGTTCTAAATCTGATCTTATTCCTTGCAGTGCTTTCCTGAAAGTGCAGATATGATTGCAGCCCTTGACTTTTACTTTCAGGTGAGACTGTCCTTTAAAGTGGCTGTAATGAGTATTTTTTAGTTTGCATATGCTAGCAGAGAGGCCCCCTGTCAGTTCATCAATCAGTTTGATCCAGATTTAAAATGTCTCAATATTCTTAATAATTAATAATTAGTTTAAAATAAATAAAGATTTTCTCAAGAACTACTGGATAGATTACACCACTATTCATAATGTCCACATGATCAAGCTTTCTGACTCTGATACTCCTTCATTTTCCTTCTTCAAGTTTCAAGTTGTCCAACAATTTATGATACTTATTTAAATACTTGCGAAGTATCACTCCCACCAACCTTAGCTATATTTCTCAGTGCACATCTAATTAACCAGTGTAATTAGAAACCCAATAACCATTATACAGTTTGCTGAGCAGTGAAACTTTTTGCAGGGGCAAATCTACAATCTTTTTGTAGTTTCCGGCTTTATGTCAATAGGTTTTACAACAATTTTGCATTAACTGTTCAGGTATCACAGCCATTTTTATACACTTTTTTCTATCAAGCATGCTCTATTGAACTTAGATTAGGTGACTGACTCGGCCATTGAAGAAAATCAAATCTTTACCTTCAGAAACTCTTCAGTTCCTTTTGCAGTATTTTTTTTTGGGGGGGGGGGGGCATTTTCTTTTTTCCGTTGTTTTTCTTTTTGTTGTTTTGGGAGTTTTGTGTGAATTTTGGCAGAGGGTTTTGTT
>VUQK01039913.1:36189-58287 GCA_015106715.1 Bujurquina vittata
AACTTAGGTTAGGTGACTGACTCGGCCATTGAAGAAAATCAAATCTTTTCCTTCAGAAACCCTTTAGTTCCTTTTGCGTATTTTTTTTTGGGGGGGGGGGGTCATATTCATTTGCTCGATGTAGTGCTGTCTTGCTGTTTTGCAGCATTTGGCTGAATATGAGCAGAGAGTATAGCTCTGTACATTTCAGCATTCATCCTGCTGCTTCTATCAGCAGTCCCGTCATCAGTAAACACTAGTGACCTGCTTCCACAGGCAGCCAGACATGCCCATGCCATAGCATTGCTTCCACCATGTTTGACAGATAATGTGGTGTGCTTTAAATCATGAGCCGTCTCTCTCTTCCATACTTTTGTCTTCCCATCATTCTAGTAAAATTTTATCTTATCATGGAAACAAGTCAATTGTGGTGACCGGAATTATTACCTGACCCTGAAGTTTTCATGTTGTAGATCTTTGATCTTTTTCTTTCATAGTTTACTCTCTCATCTCTCACCAGTCTTTATACTCTTTCCTTCACTAAACAGCAGATAGAGCTAGTTACCAGCTGATCAAGGAAGTGAAGGATTTGTCACTTTTTTAAAAATGTATTTAATAAAAAAAAAGGATTTGTCACTTTAAGAGCTATAGAGCAAAATATTTCCTTCATGTGTTTTACTCAAACTGTTTTGTATTTGTAACTTTTTTTTTTTCACTCCAGCTGTGCTCCATCGAAGTGACCTGTGAGTCAGGAAGTGTCATGGCTGCCACACTGGCCAATGGGGGTATTTGTCCAATCACAGGCAACCATGTGCTGAGCGCCGAGGCAGTTCGCAACACGCTGAGTCTCATGCATTCCTGCGGCATGTACGACTTTTCTGGCCAGTTTGCCTTCCATGTGAGTCCCTGTATTCAAGAAAGAAAAGATCCCTCTGAAAGTATAGAGTGGTAATAATGAGTCATGGGATGTTACATGAGATGTTAGATGTTTGGTTTTTCCTTGTTCAGGTGGGCCTGCCAGCTAAGTCCGGTGTTTCAGGTGCTGTACTACTGGTGGTCCCCAATGTCATGGGTATGATGTGTTGGTCCCCACCATTAGATCGGCTTGGAAACAGCGTCCGTGGCATTCACTTCTGTCAGGTATGCTTCTTATTAACGTAATGCCGATTTTTGAAAAGTCATATTTAAATATTTACATTCTATAATAGAAGCTAAATCCTCATCTCTGCTAAATGGTTAAAGATCAAATATACCATATGTTATACATGTTATATTAATAAATGTCTTTTATTTGTTTTTCAACCTCTGATTCACCAGGAAGTGGTGTCTTACTTTAATTTCCACAATTACGACAACCTGAGGCACTTCACTAAGAAACATGACCCGAGAAGGCGATCAGATGATTATGACGATCCAGTAAGTTCAGTGCAACAAATGGAGCTGGTGCTGCCTTTTCAGGCAACTGTTTGCTCTGGTTCGAGTCAGTTCATGAGTTTGTAAACTTCCCATTTGGTTTCTTTTCACACAGAGAAAAGTCCAAGCAAACAAACCAAATGTGAATGTTCGGTTCGCTTATTGGCCAGACGTGTCTAGAGAGGGAGCAATGAACGTAAATTCAGGAAGGAGCTGAGAAATGTAGTCATCTGATCAAATACAAGTAATGCATCGTACCTCGTTGCTCATCCAAGTGAACCTTCATTTTACAGCTAGCTGCTACAGCTTTTAGTACACCTGAATGCTGGGTTAGATCGAGGTTTTGTTTATGATTCTCACAGTCAGCAAACTGCGCTGAGGTTCTGATTTGGAACCGGAGCACCTTCGGTTACGTGTTACGTGAGCACCTTCTTCAAAGGGTCTGGGTTGTTTTGGTATTCACTGTGTTGGCATCTGAGCAAACAAAGACTATTATGTTATGTAATACGGGGACCTATTGTAGTCAATATCCAGGTTCATATTTGTAACCTTGAATTCTACTAGAGTCCAAAGATACATGGATGAATAATATAAATAGTCCTTATTTATCATATTCTGGGTTTTTGTTTGACTGTTCATGTCATCCACCAGTATTTTTATCTCCCTTCTCACTCCCTTCAAACCAGCTTTTTTCTGATTGGCTACCCTCACAAACAGAAGGTTTGGACCTGTGCTCTGTATTCAGATCTGCGTGTATATGAAATCATATGATTAAGGAGAATTAAGGATTCCTTCTCTATGACATCATACTGAGCCTGAGGGAGAACAAATACAGCTTTAACTCATCATTTGAAACTGTGACCATGCATCGCCAGCATCCATAATAAAGCACACATGATCACTCTCATAATGTCTGTTGTTTGATCCATTAGAACAAGTCAGTGGTAAACCTGATGTTTGCAGCATACAGTGGCGACATCTCTGCACTGAGGAGGTGAGTAAAAACTGGATTTTATCCTTTTTTTTTGGTTTGTTTTATAACTTTTTATTACCAGGCAAGTAGGAAATGGTTATCTGACACAGTCTTGTTACAAAACCTTATTTCTTTTCTTGCTAAGAGTCAGATAAGAAGAGCCTGTATGCTAATTATGCAGATGGTAGTTCAGCACAAAGAGCTACGAGGGAAAGATGGAGCTTTGCTTCATCAAAAGAGAACAAATTACCCCTACCAGCACATACAAAGCTCACTTATTCCCATGTTATGTTTTGTTTAATACATACATACGCATATATAAATAAATGTGTTTTAACATACTGTAAGGTGCTGGTCAGCACCACCTGGCTTACAGGTTTTTATGTTCAGCTAGCCTGCCTTTAACAGAGCTTCATGAGGTGGTGTCAATATTCTTATCTAATTCTCTGAAAGAAAGTGGAAAAAGCATTGAAGAGCATCGCATATAAAAAGGATTTCATCATGTAACTGTGTCTCACGTAGCACGGTTTTTGACAGTTGCCCATCACTCGAGTTACAATAACCTTTTCATGCGTCTCTTATCTCCCATCCTGTGTCTGTGGTATCCCTCCAGGTTTGCCCTTTCAGCTGTGAACATGGAGCAGAGGGACTATGACTCTCGCACAGTGCTCCACATCGCTGCTGCAGAAGGTTAGTTCATTCGATCTTAGAAAATCTTGGCTTCATCATTCAGACAAGGCTAAATTTAATACGCCATTTTTTGGTTCCCTGTTCCTGCATTTTTTTTTCTTTCAGGTCAAGTGGAAGCTGTAATCTTTCTAACTGAAATATGTAAAGTGAATCCCTATATGAAAGACAGGTAGGAATTTAAATGACATCTCCTTCATTTGAAAGTGGTGACCCTAACTTTAAAAATCCACTCATGTCCATATCGCACTGTGTTACTTGTCAGATGGGGGAATACACCCCTAGATGACGCCATGCAGTTTGGCCATGATGTTGTTGTTTCGCTCCTGCAAGAGTATCAGCGTGTATACAGTGACAGTGAATCACTGAGCAGCACGGACGAGCAGAATGCCGCACTGGATACGCTGAAGAGCATTGTCTAAAACTACTGGAGATCACCAGAGCTTGAAATGGAAAATTAGTCCTTTTTTTTTATTATTATGTGCCTGAGAGGAATGAGAGAAGTGAGACAGAGCAGTGATGAATGAATTTGTGGTAGAAATGTTACCTCAGCATTGTCTTATAGACTCATGAAAGCCTGTGTCTTTTTGCAGACGGAAGGTTTGTATCAGTAAAGCACTATACAAACAAGCAACGTCACACTTGTGTGGGGAGAAATTACATTAATTTTTTATTGTGATTTAGACTGCATTGAAACTTTAATGCTGGTTTTATGCTCAGCTTCCTATAGATAAATGAGATGTAAATATCTAAAGTGCTTATTTATTTTTAACAGCAAAATGTTGTCTTGTCTGTGTTAGTTTGTAATTTATTAGGGAGTTTTGCTTCCTGTGGAATAAGTGTAAATACACCTAGAACTGCTTTAATAATTATTCTACCTTGACAGGATGTGATTTACAGTCATGGTTAAAAGAAGGTTCACCTTATTTAAATTCTGAGGTTTTACATAGCTGGCTATAATAAAAATAACCTGCTAACAAAACCAAAATCCAGAAGATGTGTGTGGAAAAACTACATGCAACCTTACTGCTTCCATAGGACTGAAGAGGGTAAGTGGCAACTTGGTGGACTTGATCAAATAATCAGCAAGTGTGAGCAGCTCTATAAAAGCAGAGGCTTGGGCAGTTTGCTCGTCGGTCACTACAGTTGCCAATCTTCCCGTCAGACCATGTAATGCTCAGAGGAATCGTTAAAACTCAAGAGCTACATCTCAGACTCTATAGGCCTCTGTAGGCCTTAGTTCAGCATGTTTAATGTTAAAGTTCATGACGGTACAATTGGGAAAAGAATGAACATGTATGGCATGTTTGGAAGGGTTTGCCAGGAGAATGCCTTTTCTGTCTAAAAAAGGACACGGTAGCACAGCTTAGGTTTGCAAAATTTCATCGCACAAAAAAACCACCCACCAATGTCCTTTGGGCATACGAGACCAAAGTGGAGGTGTTTGGTGGTGGAGCTATGTTTGGAGAAAATCAAACGCAGCACATCAATACAAACACTTTATGCCAGTTGTCAAGCACAGTAATTGATGATGGTGATGATTTGTGTTTGTTTTGTTGGATCTGTGTGCCTTGCCGTCATTGAATTTCTCTGTATTTCAAAGTATTCTAGAGTCAAATGTGAAGCCAGCTGTCTGACAGCTAAAGCTTGGCTGAAATCGGCTCATTAAACAGGACAATGATCCCAAGCACAACAATTCTACAGCAGAGCGGGTCTTCTCCCAGAGCTTGGCTGAGTGCTGACACATCTGAGTAACTTGTACTTAGGTTCATTTGTTTGAACTGATGATCCTGAAATCTGCAGTTGTTTAAAACTTCCCAACTTAAATCTACAGTTCTCCTGCTTAGATCTGCACTGCGTTCCTGGGACTTCTCCATTGTTCTTAGTATTGGTCAGTCCAGTTACTGCTGTCAAATAAACCCTGTATATGGTGGCAAAGAGAAACTACCAGTTTCTCTGCCAATCATGATCATTAATCAGAATCTAATAGGTCTAATAGGTCTTGGCCTTGTAGAAACTTCAGCACCACTTATTTAAAAAAAAACAAATTAAGTGAGTGCATGTATATATTTGAATCTGTGTATACTTTTGACCCTTGGTGGATTAGAGAAAATCCAAAATAACTTCAAACTTGTGCACCCAATTCTTGTTTTAAAGTCATTAAAGATGAATGCTGTACAATCAGTCCACCCTGCTCCACCCCATATCAGTATCCTGGTAGTATTCAGGTTTCTGATGATCGGTGTGCAGCTGTGTCTTGATTTATCACTTTCTCAGCCACTTAGGTGTTCAGAAACTGTGATAAGGTTTTGACATGTCCCACTGCTCTAGTTTATGCTGAAATACTTCAGGTGGATTGTACTGTTTCTCAAAACCAGGTTAAGCTGTTTAAATGTGCAACACATGAACGATTACTAGTGCCTATGAGAAACACACTCTTCTTTGCCAAGGCTTCAGTTTACACTGATGTTACACCAATGTGGATTTTTTTTCCAAGCTCAAAAAACACTTCTTGTTTGTGTGTCAAATATTTCAATACGTCACATGCTGGGAACAGTGCAGAGGTTCAGTTGACAGAAGATGAGTCATTAAATGCAAGGTCTGCACGTAAGTGAAAAACATGCAATATAAATGAAAACAGCTACAGTACCTGTCAGACCCTTGATGATTGTACTGTGCTTCATGTGCAACTTGAGTTGTTTACACACGCTAACTCTGGAAAATGTCGGGAGAAATAATATTGGGACAAAGTCCAAAGTTTTCCTTTCTAAAATGCAGCATGCAATGAGAGACAGTTCATGACTTGACAGTCCTCACTTCTAAGAAATACTCTGGTTTAAGTGAGTGTGCAACCTGCACAGAGTGCTGCTGGCAGATATATAATGACCAGTATGACTGCGTGGGATATTCTATTCTCACAAAAAAAAAGTTCATGTGTGAAAACGGCTTTACCTGCAATAAAAATGTAGTATTCTGAATTGTATTTTCAAGGATTTAGGTCGCTGTAAATGTCAAACTGCTGTAAATAAAAGAGAATAAAGAGTGAAGATATTCTGTTAAATTTATTTGAGTATGAACATGAGTTTGAAAATGGTTTTGTATGGACTTCATTTTGTAAAGGTGGGTAATGCCGGCACATTCAGTGTAAAAAAACAAAACAAAAAACTTGGCAGCCGATGTTTCTCTCAAAACCAACACACATTCAATTTTCAAATTAGTCTGAGAGCTAACACATGAGGTACACTTATAGACTGCCTGAGGCTTGATGACATACACAGAGTATTGCATTATTAACGTACAACTGGACCACAAACAAAATGAAGAAAAAAAACACCTTTTCTTAAGCTATAAGTGATACATAAGAAACATATTGCTCTCTTTCCTGCACCATTATTAAAGATACTGTTGTGATAAGTGCTGCCATGGTAACAAACCTAGCCCACTACTTTTCACAGCCATTACAATGATTGGATCATAGTTTATTTGGCCTCACTTTAGGCCTTCAGGCTCCTCCAGACCCGAGTGTGTGAGCAGTTCTCCATCCCAAAGTCCAAACGCAGGGCAGACAGGAGCCTTCAACTCAGCCCTGAGGGTGTAAATGATTCTGGGCTCCTCCACATCAACCAGCCCCAGTAGGCCCCCTTCATAGTCAAGAAGGACCCCCACGCGGTCTGGCTTGCCCACTAGTGTAACAGGAACTATCTTATTGTTGGTCATGGCAAACCACTTCCGCTGAGCATAACCAAAGACCCAGGAGGAGCTGTTGGTGCCCACACAGTCGTCTCTGGACATCGCCGCCTCGGCCACACCGAGACGAAATTCTTGAGATTTTTTCACCGTCACCTCCCAGTAGTGTCGCCCGCTGCTTATCTTCTTATCACCAAACACCACAGCCCAGTCTCGGAAGCGCTCAGGGTTGTCTTGCACGTGGCTGGGGTCCAGGCCCAGCATGCGGTAGATGACGCCGGTGTCTTTCTTGAAGAGGTCCAGACTGCTGTGAGCCGTTTGCTCATCAAGCCTGAACTGCAGACCTGCAGAGAAAAACACAAGAGGAATTTACTGTTTCATGATTCATTTCTGTTTGATATTTAATCATAAAAAAAAGCCTTACTGCAGACTTTTAGTGCCTTCATTATTTATGATCCATACTGAGAGCACATCCACTCTGTTTACCAGTATGGTGGAAGAAAAACTATCACGTCCGTCTGTGATTTGTCTGCTATGTCAAGAAAAAAAAAAGTGGCGTGTATAGTAAGAGACACATGGGTGCGTCTGGGTGATGCAAGGCCATCAAAGTACAAATTAGTGATGCTTATTCAGGAAGTAAAATAGCATGGGCTACAAGACATGTTCACTACAAGGAGTGCCTTTTTTGCTTTTTATTTAGGCAAAGTTCAAGTTTGACTTTTACCATTTTCTATCATTTATTATCAATAAAAAAATAAACCTGGCCCCTTTTCTTACCAGTTTATCTAAAACGGCTGGATTTAATTCTCAGAAGACAGTTTGATCTAGGCGATTGCTTATCATTTCAATGTGGTTCCACTGTGGTTTGAGAAAAAAGATGTTTTACCAGTAAAACTCAACATTGATCACACGAGCCATTAATATTTGGATACTAACACACTCTCCACTGGGGAGTAATTAAATAACTTGATGGCTATAAAAAAAATATGGCCCCAGCTACTAGTTACTGTAAATCTCTTTTGCTAATACACATGTATCATTGGGACGATTAGTTTGCTCTCAATAAACTCGTTGGGACAGAATTGCACAGAAGGAAGAAAATAGATAGCTTATCTAATAATCATGACTTTCCACTATTATAACAAGAAATATTATTAGAAAATGGCTTAGGGTGGTTTTGGTAAAAACTGTGATAAATCAGAGGCATTATGGTGATATATTTACATAGTCTGTCCTATACAGAACACCTGTGCAATAAAATGAGCTTGAACAGCTACACTAGTGTTCTGGAATTGGCATATGAAGTGGCTGCAACACAGTTTTCTAGCCTTTCAAGCCTTTAGGTGCATTTACGTCCTTTAAAGATTTACCTTTTGTACAACTCCAATTCCATAAAACTTCCATAAAAAAATTCATAGTAGTAAATAACAATGGAATGCAATGATCTGCAAATCTCATAAACCAGGACAGGACCATGTTTACCACTGTGTGGCATTTGCTCTTTTTTTAACAACAGTCTGTAAACATCTGGGAACTGAAGAGAGCAGCTGCTGGAGTTATGTGAGAGGACTATTGTCCCATCATTGGTTAATATAGGATTCTAACTGTGCAACAGTCCTGGATATTCTTTTCATGATGTGCCAAATGTTTTCAGCTGGTTGAAGGTCTGGACTGCAGGCAGGTGAGTTTGGCACCTGGACTCTTCTACTACGAAGCTATGCTGTTGTAACAGATGCAGAATGAGGTTAAGCATCATCTTGCTGAAACATACAAGGCCTTCATTGAAAAAGACATTGTCTGGATGGGAGCATATGTTGCTCTAAAACCTGCGTTTACCTTTCTGCATTGACAATTCCTTTCCAGATGTGAAAGCTGCCTATTTCATAGGTATTAATGCACCCCAATACTATCAGAGATGCAGGCTTTTGAACTGAGTGCTGATAACAAGCCAGATGGTCCCTCTCCTCTTCAGTCCAGAGGACGTGGTGTCCATGTTTTCCCAAAGGAATTTCAAATGCAGATTTGTCAGACCACAAAAGAGTTTACCACTTTGCCTCAATACACTTTAAATGAGCTTTGGCCGAGAGAAGATGGCAGCGTTTCTGGCTTATGTTCACATATGGCTTGTTTTTTGCACGATAATTTTAACTTGCATTAATCTGTGGATAGCATAGCAAACTGTGTTCACAGACAGTGATTTCTGGAAGCGTTCCTGAGCCCATGCAGTAATTTCCATGACAAAATCGTGCCTGTTTTTAATGCAGTGCCTCTCTGAGACCCTTAAGATGACAAGCATCCAGTACTGATTTTCAGCATTGTCCCTTACACTCAGAGATTTCTTCAGATTCTCTGAATTTTTTTTTGATATTATTCACAATATTCAAAGTCTTTGCAATTTTACATTGAAGAACATTATTTTGAAATTGTTCCACAATTTGTAATTTTTTACACTGTCGAACCTATGCCCTTCTTCACTTCTGAGAAACTCTGTCTCTCTAAGATGCTCTTTTTAAACCCAATCATGTAACTGACCTGTTGCCAGTTAACCCAAATTGTCACAAAATTTTCCTCCATACATTTCCTTTTAGTACCAGTAGTTTTAAAACACATCTATTGATGCACCTGAGCACATCATCAGTGATGTATCCTGGGGTCATCGGGTGTTGCACCCTCTCCCAGGTGGCCTGACCACAGCTGATCAGACTGCGGCCAGTGTTCAGGTACGAACTGCTTGTCCCCATGGATCATCTCTTCGTATTCAGAGCCATCTCAAGGCTATCTGAGCTGCTTCAGTGATGTTCTTGATTGCTCTGCTCCTCGCTCTTCCTGTAATGCCTGGTGAACTGAGTGCTCTGTGCAGTGAGTGCCCTACAAACCCTCTGCAGCCTACTTCAACGGGCATACACCCCGCCTTCCAGCCCTGCTCACGACAGCTTGTCAACAAGTGATCATATTTAGCCTCTCCCAGGCAATCCTCCCACGGCACTGTCAGTTCCAAGATAATGACGTTATGGAACTTACATCATGATCATACTTTTCCAACCTTTTCTTGCCACCATCCCAACTTTTTTTGAGTTGTGTTGCTGCCATCAAATTCAAAATAAGTAAATATGCGGCTTTCTGTTTTACTGTGAATCAAATATGGTTTTATGTAAATCATTGGATTCTCTTTCAATTTATATTTTACACGCAGCCATTACATTACATTATAATTGCTAAATGACAACAGTAAGCCTTTGCATGTGATAAGTGCTCGTTTCTTTTTCCAGAATGAAATCTGCAAGCGTAGTATTATAAAGCTGCTTATTTAAGCTGGCATTCACTCAGAAAAGCAACAGCTGCAGCACATGAACTCTGTACAGACATTTGAAGGCAGGAAGGCGATACATCCATTTTCGGACAGTACTTGTGTCGCCGCCTTTCATTTCACCGTTTAAATTATCATTAAACAATACAGCGCTTATATACCATGACCTGTCTTTTATTTCAGTTTTAATCCACACAGATGTGAATTTCAGACAAAGCCAGCTGCGGCTCTGTGTGAAAACATCAGTCACGCGTGTCCCCACAGCTTTCCTCTGTTTTCCTTTTGTTTGTTCCGCTTTAAAAGCGAGTTTATTCGTTCTTTGTGCCCACTTACAACGCTTGTTGTGGCAGGAAGGGCAGGCCGTGACGGGAAAACCCACTACAATAATAAACATAAGCAGCTAGCTGTCAGGTTACGCCTGATGGGACACTGACCTCTGAGGGGCGGACTCGCAAGCTAACCTTTCGTTAACTCCTACAAAATATTAACTCACTGGTGGCTGTGGATGTGGAGATGAAGAAGGTCCTAGCTGGCAGGCTGACAGCCCACCTGGGTCGGACTGACAAAGAGTATGCAGTCCGTGCTGCAAGGCGACAGAGACGAGCCGCACTAACGGGAATCGCCATGTTTTCGCTGCTGCTGCTGCTGCTGCTCACATGTTTTCGCTCCTTTTGCTTATTAAATGTAGCAGCGGCGCGCTCTGCCGCCCCCTGCAGGTGTGGAGAGGAGCACCAACATGCGCCTGCAGGGGGCCGAAATATTGATCAGTACCATGGACAGCAGCATGACTGTTATCACTGTTCGTCACTTATCCTTACCATACTACATAATAAATAAATAAGTATGATAAGACAAAATATGGTGATTCACAAGAATTTGACAGAAGGAAGCAGCCCTGAGAAACATTCTTGGCCTGGAATAATTCAGTCATGGGGTCATTCTTTCTCAGATCAACTGATTAACCTTCTCCGATTTAAATTTTATGGTACAAAGTTTGGACATACAGTATATAATGATTGCAGTGAAATTTTAGCTTCAAATATTAAATACTTTTCAAGATATGTATTTTTGAAAAGTAGTCCAGCCACCCATTTTCAGACCCTATTTATTTATTTATTTATTTATGGGCACATTGAACTCTGGCGTAATTTTTAAACATGAATATCTCAAAAACTATTTAAGATAAAAGCCCAAAAGTTTCACTGGCCTTTCTTACTTTAAAAATTAATTAGGATCTGTAATTTGGGACGATACAAATTTTTAAAAAAATGTCTGCGTATGGGCCATTAAAATTATATGAAAAAATGTAGTTTCAGATTTGAGCACACACTAATTATAAAACTTTACATTGCTAGACAATTAATGGCAATGTCTGAATGGTTTTTAGTTATATTCCACAATACTGTAAAATAAAGCTTGAACAAAATTTCATTTTCATTCAGCTTTCTTACTGGAATGAGCAAATATCACAAGTTATGCTACAAAAACAAAAATATCAGCAGATAGTCTTATCTAAATAAAATTTTGGAGTTTCCAGATGGTACTATAATTATAACTGAGAAAATAATTTTGTTAAATCTGTGCATATTTGTCATTCTACTCTACCAACCATTTTGAGACCAACTAAATTATTTTCTGTTATAAAGTAATTAGAGAACCATCTGGACACTCCAGAATTTTGTTCTATTCAAACTCAGATCTACTGTCTATTTTTGGAGAACAACTTGTTATGTTTGCTCAATCCAGCATGAAAGTTGAACGAAAACTGCATTTTCTTTATTTTATATATTTTATGTTACAATGTATTCTACATGTTTTATTTAGCCTTTTCATGGAATATAACTAAATACAATTTAAAAATTGTCAATAATTATCTTTTGCTATGTTCAGGTTTTGTCTTTGTGTGCTTAAATATGGGACTTTACAGGACAGCTTGATTTTTTTTTTTCATATTTTAATAGCGAATACTCAGACGTTTTTGATATATCTGTCCCAAATTACAGATCCTGATTCATTTTGATGGCAAGAAAGGGCGGGACAGTGGCTTTTATCTTTAATAGTTCTTGAGATATTCATGTTCAAAGACTGCCTCAGATTTCTATGTGCAAAGAAAGAGGGCCTGAAAGTGGGTCAACAGACTAGTTTTCAAAAAAAAAAATCTATATCTTGAAGTATTTGATATATGAAGCCAAAATTTCACAGAAATCATTATATATGTCCACATTTATGACCATAAAAATATTCATGCAAGCTGCAGCTGATGTAGCAGAAAATATTCTAAAGACTTGAAAATAATTTTCTGTTATAATAAGAGTACCATATGAAAACTCCAATTATATTTTATTCAGTATTGTGGAATACAACTATATACCATTCACTGAGATATTCTGTTATATTCTTTATTGCTGCAGAAGAATTGAGGCAGATAACTAATATTCAAAGTAATGATGAAAACATTTCAATTGATGGACCTGAGTTAGGTTAGCTCCTTTTTGCATTAAAAATGGCCAAAAAGTATAATGAATTACATAATCAATTTATCAAACATATATCTTTAATAAGTAAAAGAAACATGGCAATAAAAACAAAAAACACCATTTTTTAAAAAAGTCCTATAAAAAAAGTTCTATAAAAGCCAATTTAGACTTTAAACATTAGAAAACTGTTTTTAAAAACCCAGTAAACCCTGTCTTTCAAAGTGTCCTAAAGTCCAACAGTAAAGAGTATTTTGTAAAAAAAAATAAAATAAATTAAAAAAAATAGTTTATCACAAATAAAGTAGAACATTTCTTTTCACTGACAACCTGAGCACGAGGAATGGCTCTTTTGCTTAAAATATTGTTTTGATTTTCAAATTAAATATGCAGACACCACACAGAAAGGCCCCGGCTGTAGATTCAAACCCAGGGCCTGGATGGATGGATGGATTGATGGATGGATGGACTGCAAGGTCTATTAAACATGACAAGGCTTCAGTGTCAAGCTAGTACAAGGTGAAATACATACAAACAGTACATACAATATAGTACACAGATGGACATCGAGGCAGTACACAAGAAAGGTAAAGGCAGGGTGGAGTGAGTGGAGACGAGTGTCAGGGGTGATCTGTGACAGAAGGATAGCAGCAAGAGAGAAAGGAAAGGTTTACCAGATGGTGGTGAGACCTGCTATGATGTATGGTTTGGAGACAACAGCAGTGACAAAGACAGGAGGCCGAGCTGCAGGTGGCAGAGTCAAAGATGCTAAGATTTTCATTTGGGGGGACCAGGAGAGAAAGGATTAGAATTTAGTACATCAGAGGAACAGGCCAGGCTGAACAGTTTGGAGACAAAGTTAGTTAGGCAAGGTTGAGATGGTCTGGGCATGTGCAGAGAAGGGATAGTGATATGTTGGGCAAAAGGAAGATGAAGATGGAGATGCCAAGCAGCAGGATAAGAGGGAGACCACAGAAAAGGTTCATGGATGTAGTGAAGGAGGACGTGCAGATGGTTAATGTGATAGAGGAGGATGCTATGGATGTTCCAGTGTGGCAAAAACTGGTTAGTAATGAACCAGCTCTGTACAAAAAAAAGTTAAAAATAAAGGTTTTTAGTCTCAACAAAGCAACAAGATTCACAAAGAACTAAAAAAATATCCCTTCTAAAAATATCAGACATATACACTTGTTGTGAAAGTTAAATGAAATAGTAATGGAAATGGGATGCCATTTTATTTCCCAACATAAATATCTAAAGACTATTTGAAATAATGCCATGAGTACTGTGTTGGTAAATATTGAATCCTATTTTAAACAAGTGTAAAAGTAATCAAATCTTACTATATTGGAATCACCCTGTAATATCAATATCTAATAATGTAGCAGCATAAACAATATAAGATTGCATTGACAATATAACCTCTTTCAACTCCTACTCAGAAAAAAATGCTGACTTCAGTGTCTGCTGGCAGCTGAATTTGTTTCAAAAATAGTAAACAAAAAGCAATAGTTTCTGTACTAACTCAGCTTTAAATCAGGCAGTGAATCAGTCAATGAAATAGTAAAATCCTTAATGTAAGTACCACAACAATTGTGTAAAACTACACTACTCCAAAAGAAAAAAAAATGAAGGGAACATGATCATCACAGTATAATGCAAAGTCAATTAAACTTCAGGGTAGCATAAATCACTGTGAATCTGTTTCAGCTGCTTTGGTGCAGATGGAAGTGATAACAGGTGCAACAACAAAGCAACCCCTAAAAAGAGAATGCTTTTGAACATGGTGGCCACAGATCACTGGTGATCCGGTGATTCAAACCAGGGTTTCTACATTATTAAGAAATGCTGCTATACTAAATCAAAGGTCAAAGCTCTTTGGGCTTAAAAATCTAAGAAATGAATGTATAAATTTACAGGAATATGCACTGGCAGCTCATTCACTTTTGAATTACTGTGAATAAAAACTGAAATTATCTCTTTATTCACAGAAAATACCCCATTTTACAAAAAATAAATAAATACAATGAACCCACTGTAAAACACAAACAAAAAAGAACCCTAAAAATGAAATTTGTGTATTAAAAAGTGTAAAAAAAAACAGGATTTTTTTCTGTGATTTAATAAAACACTAACAGTAAAGAACCCCTAATTTTCTGTCATTTAATGGTTTATCTTTCGTTTACTTACTCTAGTGTAGCGTTCCAGGCTATGGGTGATGTCTTTGTCATTGAGAATACTGTAAAACTGACCAAATTACAGTTAGAAGTCCAAAATTTGTCCCTCTCTCTTTTCCAGTAACCACTTTTTTGAAAGCCTTCCAGTCGGCCTAATTGGAACCTTTGACGGGCCTTTCCTGGCCCCTAGGCCATATGTTTGACACCCCGATCAGGTCCAGATGAGGGCCTGTCAGATAATTTACAGAAGAGGAAACAAAGTTCAGATATACAAATCTATTTTAATTTTTTTTTTTTTGGATGTTTTTCCACTAATGCCTCAAAAGCCAAGAGGTTTGTAAACCACCTTCAGTGTGTTGCATGTTATGTTATCCACTGAGTAAAATTTCATGTTAAAAGTCATTTAAGTCAAGTCACTAAAGTAAAGCTTACAATTAAATATATTTGATTATTTAAAAAAAAATTAATATAGAGCAGAAACATGGAAATACTCAAGTACCTCAAAATTGCACCTAAAGTGAAATACTTGGGCAGCCGGGTGACCTCAGTGGTGAAGCAGGCGACCACATGCATATGCCGCGTTGCGGTGTGCAGGTTAGAGTCCCGGCCTCTCGCTAGCTTGCCCGCGTGTCTTTCCTGTATCTTTCCAACATTTCCTGTCTCCTTCTACTGCAATAAAGCTGCTGTGGCCAAAATAAAAAAAGTGAAATACTTACAGTTCTTATTTAATACTTAAGTGAGAGTACAGTCCATGAATAAATCATTCAGTTGCTTTCCACATATGACTCTACGTAAGAGAGACATGATGCAGTCACCTGTCTATAAAAATGTGGCCTTTGCTTAATCTGCGCATCCAATTCACATATAGCTGTTTATGTGGCATTTGAGAACAGAACTGCCCCAGGGCACAGTGGCGAATGTAGCAGGACTTTTAATGTCAGAGATGAGGATTTTTTTTTTTTTTCATGCTGAGGTATTTAGGGAGTGTAATGCATCTTTCATGACATGTGATAAATATTTTGTGATATTAACAAAGCTTGATTCAGCCTTGTTGCACAGCCAGATCTATTTTTCACGCCAGCATCCAGCTGAGGACAAAATGTCATTGCTTATTCATGGGTCCAATCTAAGCGTGGCAAATATCATTATTTTTTATTTTCTGTTCAGTTCATAATGATTCTGTTTTGGGGAGAGTCTCTTTGGACATGCACTGTACCCCTCAACACCTCTAAAATTTGCCAAAGAGGTTCTAATAAAAGATGCAATCATGTTTCATTATTGAATGTGTAGGATCGAGTGATTTTGGAGCACTTGGAGGAATATTTTGACAATTGATGCTCAATTTTCACCTTTGCTTTTTATTATTATTATTTTGCCTCTTTGGAGAAGACCAACTTTATGGAAGTAGAATATTAAATTGCTGGAGTGTTTATTTAAGGTTTTGCACATTATTAAATTGTTTTTGTATGTTCTTTTTAGATCCAAATACCACTGACACTACACTCATAAATCTTTCCACATTTTTAAGTCTGTATTTCTATAATGTACCACACTGTATCCTAAGCCCCTACAGGAATAACAGGCTCTTTTCTCTCTGAGTCTGCAGTCAAACAAAAGAACTGCAGACATCTTTTTTTATTCATATGAGGAGTAATATGACTTTAATGTCTGCGTAACGAATGAAGCCGTGGAAATGTCTGTTTTCTCCTTTGGGTGCCCCTTGCTGAAATTATTTTCTTTGAATTTGACTTTAAATTGCTGAAGGTGGGCAAAGTCATCTGAGATGCAAGAGTCTGCCCTGTTTAAAAATGCAATAACTTACATGGCATTAACCATCGCCTTCTAAGTTGATATAAAAGTGGAAATCATGAATATCTTTGCAGATTCCAATCACTTTGTTCCTTTAACTTCAAAGATTCATAGTCACTGATTATGCAGTTCCTTTCCCTTTTTTCTCCTAAACTTTTTCTCCTTTTAGAGTTCAAAGGCACGTCAGTACACTATACATGGGGTGCAGCATTCAGCTTCCTATCCAAGCAAAAGGTCAAAGTAACCAAACAGCTTCTGTTTAACAAGTAAAAACAGCTTATTTACAGTATTAGCATTCATTTGGAGTTTGCAAATGTACGTCCAGTATTTACTTTCTTTCCATTCTATTTGGTCTCCTTCTCTTTTTCATTTGCACACGATTGCCCTGCAGATGACATGGAAAAAGTCTCTTTCCACCTGTTATTTATTTCTGGCATGTATGTTTACTGCTGGCAGTTGGTTAGCAATACATTTATGCGGTGTGTGGTAGTGTTTGATACTGTCTGGTTTTTCATGCAGCAGTTTCTTAATCCCACATTATTTTCTCCTTTGGGAGCTGAGTAATCTTATCTTTTCTAAGATCGGAGAATCGGAGACGTCAGCCAGCCAGTCTAGCTCTTTTCAACTGACATTTGCTTCTGAGTAATTAGCAGGAAGTTTCCCCCTTTTTCTTTTAACTGCCATTCTGTGGGAGAAGTTAGGCTGTGTTGCACTGCATAGACTGAACATTTATGAAAACAGATAGATAGATAGATAGATAGATAGATAGATAGATAGATAGATAGATAGATAGATAGATAGATAGATGACTTTTGTCAGTTTTATTATTACACACCTTTCAGTTGTTCCAGATGTTCTTATTGTTTAAGAAGCTAATTATTACATATTACTTATTATTCACCAATCAGCCAAAATGTTAAAACCACTGATAGGTGATTCGAATAACTCTGATTATCTTTCTACACTGGCACCTATCACGGAGCAGCATGCATTAGGCAGCAAGTGAGCACTCAGTTCTTGGAGTTAATATCCTGGAAAAAGGTACAATGGGCAAATGTAAGAATATGTGGCATGCTAACAAAGGAGAAATTTGGATTGCTGGATGACTCGTTCAGAGCATTTCCTCAAAACTAAACTCTACAGACAATTCTAATAGCAAGATAATTGGAGCACCTGCATTAGCTTACACACACACACACACACACACACAGATAACACAGATTACACAGTACTAGGGCTGCAACGATTCCTTGAGTAACAATTTTGAGCTCCACTCTGCTATTTTTATTCTGAGAGAGTTTTGCATATTTCTAGAGGTGGGAAGAAATGAAGTACAAATACTTTGTTACTCTACTTAAGTAAATTTTTCAGATATCTGTACTTGAGTATTTCTTTTTCTGACAACTTTTTACTTTTACTCCCTACATTTTTACACAAATATCTGTACTTTCTACTCCATACATTTTCAAAACAGCCTCGTTACTTTAGGTTTAACTCATCTGAGGGAAGATTTTATTTCCGATCACTGCGCACCTTCAAACATCAAACCGATCTGAGCATAAATGGAGGAACAATAACACATTAAGGGGCAATTGCACTGTACTGGTGTAACCATTCCCAGGGTTTATCACATACAAAGAGATGAAAGAGTTAAAAATATATCATTTATGTATCATTTATAACTATGCTCAGGGGTTAAAGTAGACCAAGTGCAGATCCGCATCTACAGTAGCTCGCACAACAGAAGAAGAGCGAAAATAAAGGGAGTAGCGTGTTGCAGACAATTTCAAGTGCAGCATTTCTAAATGCTCAACAAATATCAGCACACACACAAAGTTGTGATGGAGATGGAGAAAGATGTAAGAAAGGGAAGAGGAGGAAGAAGAGAGATTAGATTTAAAGGTGAGGACTGCTCAGTGACATCTGTTAAACCTGAAATTTAAAGTTTGCATTTTAAAATAAGATCTTAGATCTGTATATGATGTGAAGTTGATGTTTTTTCATATTGTGAAACGTCGTGCAAAACAAACTGAGGTGGACTAACTTTGCATTATTCAAAATACTGCAGTTCATTGCAGGATAAACAGGTTAGTTTGTTGTACTGTAGTGAATTTACAGTAACGCTCTGTGCTGGACTGGTCCACATGCTTGTGGTGTTCATGCTCATTGTTAGGTTACATCACGTGTAGCAGAGATTAGTTTGAATTTAAGCTGATGCTGCTTAGATTCATTCACTGAATTCAACCTTTATACCAACTGCAAACTGTCAGTATAAAAACAGTATAAACAGTATACTGTCAGTGTAGGGGATGGAAATCAGCCATGATAGCTTGTGAAAAACTGGGTTACATCTTGTTGAATTCAGTTGTGTAAATCCACAGCGCAGCTCAGCTGATCACAGCCTGAAACAAAGAAAATCTACTGGAGCTCACAGTAGAAATGATTGTGAGCTGTGATTCTTTACCCCATGCTGAGCCACTACAACCTGCTGAATCCTCCCATAACCCCTGACTGTACTTATGTCCCTGTTCAGGTGAGGCAGAGTCACCCTCTACAATGTAGGTAACAACAAATAGAGCTTTTTTAAAAAATTCTCTCTCTTCTTCTCTGCTCATGTTCTTCATAACAGTGTTCAAGCTGAGTGCATTCATTAGAATTAGAATTTAGATTGAAATAAAGTTTGTATTCTCATGTACAGTAATAACATTGTTTTATTATTATGTTAATATAGCACAAGGTTCAGTTAGCTTTGCACAAACACAGCTGGTAGAAACATCCGCCAAAGAGCTACTTTTATTTTCTTACTTTAAGTACCTTTCAGAGCTTATACTTTTTCCCTTTTACTTTAGTAAAGAAATTGAATCAGTAATTCAACTTTTACTATAGTATTTTTAACACAGGTACTTCTACTTAAGTATAGAATGTCTGTACTTTTGCCACCTATGGCCACCTATTGCCACTAATACTACTCCCACCTATGGGAGTTCTAGTGTTAAGGTAGCTTTTTATTTGGAGAGATGACTACAGAAAGGATATTCCCTCTCAGTGAGGTCAATGTGAGACAAAAGCTGAAAACGAGTGTTTAGCGCAGTCTGAAGCCCGGGTTTTTGGCTTACAGGGATCACCTGCACAAATGAACTCATTATTTGAACCTTTTGCCATGTTTAGGATGCGCATCCACCTCTGTAAAAGTGATTAGAATATGACATTGAATAACAGGTCTTCTTTAAGGTTGACAGCAGTAGTAAAATACAAACCTGAAAAGATCAGGGGATTAGCTGAAAATTAGTGCAATGAAGCTACAGATTCAGGTGACAATCTTATATGATTTACAGTTGTTATTTTCTATTATAAAAAACAATGAATGAGCAGTAAAGTGTATTTTAGATATTTTACCAACACTTACATTTTACCACCTTTTTTAAAGTTGGTGTCTAGCTTTAAGCTAGCTTAGCCTTAGGTTTATGGTCCAGCCTCCTGCTGAGTTTAATTAAAGAACCCACCTCCTTTATTTTGGGGGGAAAAGTGTGACTTCCTTCTTTTTTTTGTAGCTGGATTGTTGAGTTTTTTTTTAGAAATGCTGTGGTTTAAGTGGCACCTGTTTCTCAGTGATGGTAAAAGTTTTTTCCTGCAGACAAAAAGATGTTTGGGTCTTCCCTCAAATATCACCAGGATTGTAATTAAAATTTACTGTTACATTTCTATTTGTCCAATGGCCAGTGCAAAATAAAAAAGAAAAGACAGACTTCTGTTAAAGGTGCAGTGTGTAAACTTTCATTTGCCCCCACAGCACTCGAATGCCAGGTGACAAAAGGTTATCTGCACGCTTCTACCTGTTTCTGTGGATAATGACAATTTGTGCCACAGGTGAAGGAATATTTTCTGTTTTCAAGCGCGCTTTCTGACTCCGGCATTCAGCTCGAGAGGACTGCACAGTGGTGCAGTGGTTAGCACTGTTGCCTTACAGCAAGAAAACACCTGGGTTTGAATCCACTGAAAAAGGTAGGTTATGTTGCACTGTGTAGACTGACAAGTTATGCTAACCTTGTTTTTCCATTTTAGCTAGTAGTAGGCAATCAGTTTCTAATAGAATGTAGGAACTATTAGATCTACTCCAACTATTAAATAGCTGAAAGGAAACAAGAGGGTGGGTAGATAGATAGATAAATATGCCAGTATCTATCTAGAGAGGTGTTAATTCTGTATATTTTTCATCAAAACCACAGAGTGAAGACTCATTTTGTCAGTTTTATTATTACACACCTTTCAGTTGTTCCAGGTGGGCTTATCATTTAACATTTTGGCTGATTGGTGAATACAATTTGTAATAATTAGCTTCTTAAAAACACTGACAGGTGCTAAGAATAACTGATTATCTCTCTACAATGGCACCTGTCATGGAGCGGCATGTGTTAGGCAGCAAGTGAGCACTCGGGTCTTGGAGTTAATATCCTGGAAAAGTAAACTGAGCAAATTCAAGAATCTGTGGCGCGCTAACAAAAGACGAAGTCTAATTGCTGGATGACTCGTTCAGAGCATTTCCAACATAGCAGATTTTGAGGGTTGTCGCATGATGCAGCCGTTGGTCCCAAAGTTTTTCTAAAATGACTAATTTGTGTGTTGGGAGGCATGGTGCAAACTGAACCAGAGGGTGAAACATGCACGTGGTTAGGGGTTTTAACTTGTAGTAAATTAAAAAGTTGTGTTTCATAAATCAGTTTCACACCAACAAAACGTAGCGTTCATTAGATGCAGTAGATACAGCTTAAAGGTAATTATTAACAAAAAATGTGCGTAGTCTTATTTATTATCATGAAATACTTTAAAAAACTAATTTTTAATACTTTGTTTATAGTTTTTATAAGCACACGGAAGAAATGCTGTCCAGCAATGCATTCACAGCCTAAGTGTGAATGCACTACCTTGTACTTGGCCGTGATACTACTGTGCTGCATGTACTGTAGATGAAGCTACTGAAAACAGTCGAGGTTTGGGACAAACTACAGAATACAATTAGCTCGTTTTATCTTTTTTTTTGTTTCTTGGCCATGGTAAAGGCTTTTTCCTGCATACAAAAAAGTTTCCCTCGAATATCACCGGTATTGTAATAAAACTTTATTCAAGGATAAAATACATATCTGTTTGTCTAAGGGCCAGGACAAAATTTAAAAAAAAAATAAAACGCGGACTTCTGTTAAAGGTACAGTGTGTAATATTTCACCGCTAGATGTCAGCAGATTGCAGACTGCAGGTAACTGAATTTTGGTGAGAAGCATCCTCGTGTTTATTCTGAAGGTGGCTGTGAAACTTTGTGACATGAGTCTGGTGATGCTGTCTCTTTCTTTTGCATTTTCACTTCTTTGGTGAAGGGAACCCCTTCTCAGATAATAATACACGGGTATAATTCTTCATATCTTGAGTCTGAAGGTGCAGGCATGAGCTAAAATTTGCCTCCATGGCAAAGGCTACAAGTTGTTGCTTTTTCCACCTTTAGTGTTCTACTGCACGTATGTGGCTGGTCTTTAGCCGCATATGTAAAGCCCAATAAGGCAAATAGTGACGTCCATCTCAGCCACTGTATTCAAGGCTTCC